>QZGG01000629.1:0-106474 GCA_006409495.1 Sedum album | reverse complement strand
ATTTGACAGTATTTGTTGTCTCTGTGACATGCTGCAATGACATAAGTTATATGCGTACGTCATTAAAACATCTGGAAACATATAAAGCACTATGGAAAGACTCTTAAAGAGTTAAAAGTTCAAACAAGGAAGACTAAAGGCCTATGCAATGAGGCTTACAGATATTGGGATGTAAGCATGTCTATTATTTACAGGTCCAACAGTAAAGCCGGTGAAGCCTGCCATAGCTCCATGGACAGCACTGTGAGCCAACAGCGTGCAGTAGATGTTATCCGAAGCATTACTGGGAATCGCCCGTACCATATAAGTTGGGTCTGTCAAATGGAAAGACCCCAGCATATTAACACGTCAATGGTTCGTATAGATGAATGAAAATGGACAACACATTTGAAGTTTACCGATATATTTCATATTGACCGTCATCTTTCGAATCTTTGTAAAATGATCCTGGAGGAATGAAAGTATGATAAGTTCTTGCATTTTAGGACAACATAAGCACCAGAAGAGGATACAGTAAATTTATCAGTTGGCATCAGAAAAAAAACCTAAAGGTACCTTTATACTCTGAGACAACCATGGACCAACATCATGAAGTAGCCTATTCCCTGATGCATCTTTCTCAACATCTGAGTTCATGCTCTGAGCAACATAATCTTGTCCTGCGCCTTCTGCCACAACTATAACAATATGCCCATTTTCCTTCAGTCGTTTTTCAATAAACTGAAATAAGCCTCCGTGGCCTTCTAAATAGAAAGGAGATTCTGGGATCAAGCAGCAATCCTGTCGTACCAATTTTTTAAGTGTTATTAATATTACTCTTATACATAAATGTCATTCCAAGCCTATGAGGGAAAAATATCCTTATGACTTATAAAATATATATGAGTAACAGGCAAGTAGTACGTTTTTGAATAGTATCTTCATAACGAGGTCTATCAGTGTAATAGAATTTGTATAATGTATATTATCTTGATAATTGCGAGATCTATCATTTATACTTTAAAGCAACACATGAACAAAAATGACCTTAAAATTTATTATAATCAATGAGAAAAACTAAGGAATCATGTATTAATGAGGTTAGCAGAACAGTACCACATCTCTGCTTGCCAGTGTTGCAAAAACAGCGATGAACCCTGCATGTATAAAAGAGCAGTCATAAAAAGCCATCAGCTTAATAAATCATCCAGCAAGTAGTGCGTCTTCGACATACCACTGTAGCGGCCCATAAGTTTTACAATTCCAACTCCATTTTCCACACTTTCAACCTCTACATGAGCAGCATGAATGGCTCTCTGAGCTTCTTCAACAGCAGTATCAAAGCCAAAAGATTTGTCTATAACCTGAAACAATGTCTCATGTTAACTTTATCTTACAGGCACATATAGAGTATAGACATACGCTAGTACAAAAACTATAGAGTTAACCAGCATACATTCCCACAAAAGCATAAGTGGAATAAGTACAAACAATCCCAAATAGGTACAAACTCAATTTTTTATAAAGCAGTTGGTGAATAACTTACAACTATATCATTATCAATAGTCTTGGGGATTCCAGCAACAGACACTTGAAGCCCGCGTCTCTCAACTTCCTTTAACACATTTTCTGAAGTTAGCGCATTGTTGGCAAAATAAATCCATTTACTAAATAACTATAAAACAAAAACATGTTAAGCTGCAATCACCTTGGCAATTAGAGCAGCTCCTCTCTGTGTTCCGTCTCCTCCAATTATGTAAACCTTTAATCAGTTCATATTTGGTTAAAAATCCATGAATACTACTATATACAAAGTGAAAAGGCGGAATCTAATATAAACCTGATTTATTCCACGATCTTCGATGTTATCAACTATTTTGTTTGTGTTGTGACCACCTCGCGAAGTTTGAAGAAATGTACCCCACGTTTGTGAATGTCATTAACAACTTTTGGTGTCAACTTTATGGTATTTTTAGAGTAGAATCCTTTGTATCCTCCCTGCGTATCAATTATGAATAGATCTTCAAGTGAAAAGGGGCTTACGAGATTGAAAATTATCCACTGTAAAAAGATTTACCAACATGAGTATGGAAAAGAATCAGGAGAGACACAATAACAATACATGAATCATTTATAAATACTTTAAATCTAGGAGGCCGTAATTGGTTGGAAAATATAAAGAATCACCATTTTAAAACCAGTATCAAAGATGCCCTTTCAATCTTTTTAATGAACTAAAAGGGCAACTCGTATAAGAAAAACATCTGAAGTGCAGAAAAAATGATTGATAGTGTTAAACATCGGGAAATGACCAAACTGATAATTGAAGGATGACAATATTATGCAGTTATAACTAACCTGGATACCAAGGATATCATCAACACCATACATGTAATTCAGTCCATATACTATCTCTCGGATCACTGTATTTATACCAGGGCATAAGCCTCCACATGTCACTATACAAGCTCGCACTTCATCTGATTTGAAATAAACCTATCATCAAATAAACCAATGATTGAAAGAAGTTTCTAAAACAGTTGAGTTTTTTTTAATCTCGGTTTTTAGCTGCCACTTACCCTTTCTCTAGGGCCAGCTCGCCGATAAAATAATCCTCTATCGCTACTTCCTTGAACAACAATCTGTAAAAAACAAAAACGTGAAGAAATAGTAACACAGATCAACACAAAAAATTAGAAAAACTGAAGAGTGAAGACAGAAGACAGAAGAAACTACTAAATACATTAGAATCAAATACCTTTTTTGCAACCATATCATCCGGGCCAATAAATGTTTTCCTACAAATCCAAAATAAATACTATGAGTCATAGAAAAAGACACTAACTGTATAAAAAAGCATTTCAAAACAAAACAATACAAACGTACTTAAGAATGGCATAAGCTGGAACATTCTGTAATTGGCTCGGGTACGACTGAAGACAAATCAAACCAAACAAGTGTCAATAAAAATCCGCAAATATGATATCAACTTTAGCTGGTCCCAAAACAAAAATATCAATACATTAACAATTAACAACTCCGCATAAATCATTCACTTGTAACAAAATCAAAATTCACAAAGATAAATTAGTAGTTTACCGGCAGATTAGGGAGATAATCGGTCAGGTGAGGGACGTCGTATAAGTCGAAATTCTCTTCTTCTCCTCGGATCAGAATACAGGAAGCACGAACTATCTGGCGGCTGCTACTCTGGCGCTGAATCAACGGATCTCCTCTTCGTCCTCGGAAATCGATTGAGGAGGTTCGGCGGAAGGCGATCCGGTTTCGGAAATTGATCGTCGGTTGAAATGGATGGGAAAGGAGAGGAGGAGAAGAAGAGGAAGGAGAGACGGAGATGTGTAAGATGATCGGAGAATCCATCGGAGAATGCAAAAATGGAGCTCAGAGTAGGTGAGGAGGAGTTTAGGTTTAGAACGACACCGCCTTGTGAATGAATGAAGCAATTTCAGATTTACACGTCAGCGTGGAGTCTGGAAAATTGAGAAACCGACTTGGCGTTGTTCATTGTATATATTTTGTGTGACGTCATCGACAGCTATTGATAGATTTTACACGTCAAGTTTATATTTTGCCATGACACAAATTCATACGTTTATAAAGGAAAGAATTTACTGGGGACGAATCATTATTTTTAAGATAGTGAAAGACAATTTCGATCGTTGATTATTAATAATTAGTATTCAACGCATGCGATGAATTTGTCACACAAAAAATAATTGAATAAGAATGTGGAAATAATAAGATTGTACGATATTTTTAATAGGATAACTCAATATGTATGATAAGATACAAACGATGATAGAATAAAAATGTAAAAATGATAAGATTGAACCGTTGTTTTTAATAAATATACTTTTGTGTCAATTTTTACTTTGGTTATAATTTTTAAAATTTATAAAGCAGAAGGATATTTTTGGGATATATATGTGCCTTCAACAACCGCTAATAGAGATTCTTGCATTTTAAATATAGTAGAGATTTAACCAATCACTCAATTAAAAATCAATTTTAATCAACATTTAGATAAATCAAATCAATTATTAAGATTGTGTCATATCGTCTTATAAATATTTGTCGTCATTCATGATCCTATCCCCATTTATAAATATCTTTCAAACATCGAATAATGGTATTTTGTTTAGCATAAGTAGCAACTTATCATTCAACCATTTAATCAAGCTTTTTAAAAATTCTTTGTAAACAGATAATTGATTTCTCTTGACAAAATATGATACACTATACATGTTTTTGTAATTTTGCACACTCTAATAAAAAAATTATTGATTCTTCAAAGATGAATGAAAACCAATGACTCCATTCACACTTTCACAGCTTTGCTTTATATGAATAATTTTATTTAATTATATCTATTATTCGGATGATTATCTTAAATTTACCCTAAAAAAATGTTTAAATCTTTTTTAGAATCCTTGAGTCCAAAATGAGAGACTTGACAAAATGCTCATCCTGTATGGATTTTTGATTTTGTGGTTCGTGTCGTATGTTTCTTGATTTTATTTCTTCTTAATTTATCAAGTTTTCTTCTTAAGAATCAATCATAATTGTTGATGGTAGTTCAATGTTAATGCAAAAATTCATGTTAAATAATATGAAAGTCAGCTGACGAGTTGTCACACACCAACTAATTTAGCGGTAATTATTAATTAATTATATATTAAATCTAACCAAAACTTACAATTACACTTTTGAATAAAATTGAAGATTAATTCAATTCAGTATATATTTATGGAGAAGGGTTTAAGAAGGACACTAAGTTTTTCGTAGGACAGTGAGACGTAATCTCAATCGTTTATTATTAATAATCTAACAAATGAAAGTTAAAGAAAAAGAATTGTCAAATGTAACCGTCCGTGTTTTTTGCAAACTCAACCGTCTAATTTAATTAATAAATAAACTTAATCTCAACCGTTGATTAATCAAAATCAACAGATGAAATTACGTCCTTTAAAGTTTAATCTCACATGAAATTGATTTCCTTTTGTGCAATTGTGCTTTATATATAATATAGATATTTACAATTACAAAACTTATTAATGATAATCCGATATTGTATTATCATTTGATAAACATGTATTCACATCCGTATTTTATTAGCGGTTAATTTCTAAGCAATACTATTTTTGCAACCACACATTTTTATTATGTCTACTTTAAATAAATATAGGGCATGAAAATAACTTCCTCCAAATTATTTCTGCTTAATTTTATATTATATTTTGATATATTATTTACACACTTTCTATCTACTATATTATAAGAAATTAATAAACAATTATATGCACAAATAGTATTGCTGTGAAAGGTTTAGGAGGACATGCATCTTTTAGTAAGACTGAAAGATATGATCTCAGCCGTTGATTTTTATAATTCAACGGTTGATATTGATAACCGTCAATCACCGACCGCCCGTGTTTTTTGCAAATCCAACCGCCCAATTGTTTAAAAATCAACTTTAATCTCAACCATCAAACTAATTAAATCAACGGTCAAGATTACATCCTTATATCTCACTAAATTTACATATCTCTCTATAACTCAACTTTAATATTGCGAAAAATTAATATTAACTTAATTGAATAAAGCACAACATCTGAATTACATTTATTTCAAAGTATTTAATATCTTCTTCAATTTCAAGGATTCCCCAGGCAGACTCCGATTTTGAAATTTGGATTTCACTCACGCCTCGTAAATCGAGCCGTTAAGCATTTTCTACACACATTCACTCCCACAAAATCCACAGCTGCAAAGTCCTTCAAATTCCTGCAATTCGCAATCTGGATGTGTTTTTTTCTAGGGCACGGAAATGCTCAGATTTGAATTGATTTGATTTGATCTCGCTCGGATTTCGAAGATGGAGTTTACTGATTCGTATAAGCAATCTGGGCCTTGTTGTTTTTCACCCAATTCGCGTTTAGTAGCTGTTGCTGTTGATTACAGGCTTGTGATTCGTGACTTGCTGTCGTTTAATGTTAGTTCTTGTGTTTTTGGTTGTGTTTTTGTCTTGATTTTTAGGGTTTGAGATTTGAGATGCAAAGATTTGAAATTGCAGGTTGTGCAGCTGTTTTCATGTCTGGATAAGATAAGTTACATAGGATGGGCGCCGGATTCGGAGTATATACTATGTGGGTTGTACAAGAAGCCAACGATTCAGGTGTGGTCATTGACGCAACCTGAATGGACTTGTAAGATTGACGAGAGTATAGCCGGTATATCTCATGCTAGATGGAGTCCAGACAGTCGTCATATACTTACCACGTCCGATTTTCAGTTACGTTTGACAGTTTGGTCATTGTTGAATACGGCGTGCGTGCATGTGCAGTGGCCGAAACATGGTGCTAAGGGTGTCTCGTTTACAAAAGATGGGCAGTTTGCTGCGGTGTCTACTAGGCGTGCTTGTAAGGATTATGTTAATTTGTTGTCTTGTCAGACGTGGGAAGTTATTGGTGCCTTTGCTGTTGATACGTTGGATTTGGCTGAAATTGGATGGTCTCCTGACGATAGCTATATTGTTGCCTGGGATTGCATGCTCGAGTATAAGGTTAATACAAACTTTTCCTCCCTTTTTCTTTTCCAACCGCACTAGATTCAGAAAACTAGTACTTTTTGGAACAAGAGTAAAAATATATAAATTTTCCGTGGAGAGAATGAATAACATTTACTGAAGCGTCATTACGGCTTTTCAGGTACTAATTTACTCACCAGACGGTAGGTGTCTCTTCAAGTATCAAGCGTATGAAAGTGGATTAGGGGTAAAAAGTGTGTCTTGGTCACCTTGCGGCCAGTATCTTGCTATTGGTAGTTATGACCAGATGCTGCGCATTTTGAACCACCTGACATGGAAAACATTTGCTGAATTTACACACTTATCAACTATTCGGGCTCCATGTTGTGCTGCCATCTTTAAGGTAACTGACTGCAATTGCGTGCTACAAAGTTTTGGTGTACTGCTTTGGGTGAAACTTAAATGTATTTGATCCTGCAGGAAGTAGATGAACCACTACAACTAGATATGTCGGAGTTGAGCTTGAGCAATGTTTTCTCACCTGGCAATTCTGGTATGCTGAATTGAATGTGTACTGTGCATCAAGTACTTTTTAGCAATATTTGATTTTGAGATCATTTGGTTGTCTGTATTTATGATCTTAAGTTTCCCATGCCATGTTGAAGATGATGCACTGGATATATACCACACAGTTCGGTATGAGGTCATGGAAGTCCCAATCAGCTTGCCATTTCAAAAGCCTCCCATAGACAAACCCAACCCAAAACAAGGAGTTGGTAAGTCCCGTTTGGGCTTGTTTTATTGTTATCGTACCAATATCAGTAGTACTCCAGATAGTGTTTTGCTCTTCGAGTTCTAAGTCATTATGTATTTTGTGCCAAGTCGCAAACCGTTTTAACAATAAATACATGATCAAATTTCCCAATGCATACATGTGATGCATTCTTTTTTTGATGCTAGCAAACGTGAAAGATGTATGCTGACCAAGTTGTTATATTTCAGGTCTTGTTTCATGGAGTGCCGACGGACAGTACATTTGCACACGCAATGACAGTATGCCTACTACTCTTTGGATATGGGACATCAGACCCCTTGAACTTGCAGCAATTCTAGTGCAGAAAGATCCTATTCGTGCGGTAGCTTGGGATCCTACTTGCACACGATTAGTCATATGCACCGGAAGTTCCCATTTATACATGTGGTCTCCATCTGGTGCATGTTGTGTAAATGTCCCCTTGCCTAAGTTTTCTGTATCGGATCTGAAGTGGAATGCAGATGGAAGTTGCCTTCTCCTCAAAGACAAAGATATGTTCTGCTGTGCTGCTGTCCCTTTGATGCCGCCAGATGAAGATTCCACTGACTACACTTCAGACGATTGAACCAAGAATTCTACAACCCTCAAAAACTAAAGTCACTCATTCATTGAGTACTTGATATTGCAACTAACAATCTTGACTTGTACTCCTGATTGTATGCCTGGCTAGATTTTCACTGTTCAATGTAATCTGTTCCTTCAACTAAATATAGCTGCAATTTACTATCTGCTAAGTTTGTGAAGCCTATAATTAGCTGCAGTCAAAATCAGAGATGGAGAGCAAACTCATCCATTTTGAAAGCAGATACAGAGACTAGTAATTCTATATATACCTTTGAACAACCTTAATCCTGTTTGTTTGGTTTTGGTTGATTGTGTTGTCTGATAAGACAAGGAGGATTAAAACTCTGTCTACCTCCTCCCTCTTGTTCAATCTTCTTCCTTATATTCTCTGTGCCTGGTTTTGATAACTTGATCAACAAGGAAAGAGAGGATACAAGGGTGAGGATGATGATGACAGGAGCAAGGAGATGTTCCCATTGTGGCAACAATGGACACAATTCAAGAACTTGTGAAGAAAGAAGAGGGTCTTTGAAATTGTTTGGTGTCAGAATCTTGGCAGATGATATAGACAATGACAATCATCATCGTATTCAGGATCAGAATGTTCCTGTGAAGATTGAAAGGAATGAGACAATGCAGAGAAGTCTCAGCATGGGACATTTGGCTTTTCAGCAACATCTTAACCAGTATATGTTGATGCAGATCAATAAGTACAGCATTGGCCGTACAGGTGACAATGCTGATCATGATCATGGCCATGATGTTGATGTTCCTCATCATGGAGATGATGGGTATTTATCTGATGGCCTGACACAGTACAGTTCCTGCAAACCTAAGATCCTTCCCCGTAGAAAGAAAGGTGTGCCATGGACTGAGGAAGAGCATAAGACGTTTCTTATCGGGTTGAAGAAGCTGGGGAGAGGTGACTGGCGAGGCATATCGAAAAACTTCGTCCATACCCGAACCCCGACGCAGGTTGCTAGCCATGCTCAGAAGTATTTCATGAGACAGTTGTCTGCAAAAGACTTAAAGAAGAAGAAGAAGAGACGCATGAGCTTATTTGACTTGCCTCTCATGGAAGACTTGTCTCTTTACAGTCCAACCAGCCCATTTGCCTCACCCATTGGAGAATCTCCTGTAAGCTTATTCCATCTTTCACATTGTATAAATCACCAACATTGAGAGAACTTTAAAAGTGTCTGACCTGTTCCACAGCCTCGACAAGTGGAGAACTTACATAGCTCGGGTTCATCAGATAATGCTGAGAATCAAGCTTCGGCATTTCCTGCTCGCCGTTCTCATGCACTGCCACCGCTGTCGCCTCAAGGTCTGGTGTTCAGGGGCTTCCTTGCACGGTAAGAACATTTCAGAAGTGCTTTTTGTGTCTGTATGAATTCCACTCTGACTTTATTCTCAGAACACTTGTTTCTTCTATCATCAGGGGTGCCATGGATCAGATGTTCCAAAGATCGAAAACTATACACTCAATGAGGATCTCTGTAAGTTGAATATACAAAGCCCTGTTACTCCAAAACAAGCTGAGGACACAAGTTTACAACTTGGCTTGCCATCATTTGCATCACCAAAAACAGGTTTGATGTCTTCAATGGTGGATGACATGCTAGAGCTCAGGATAGCCCTGCCTGTGGGACTACAGTCAAACTAAACCAGTCCACAACCTATTAGTTGCTGGAAGTCAGATATTCCCCTAGAAATCTTCTGCACTATCTGCTCGTCAAGTTTACCTTTCTCAACTGACTTAGTTGCTGCGAAAGATTAGCTTATGATATATAATTCTATTAAATTAAAGTTATCTCCTGTAAATCAGAAAGTAAGCAACTGACGCCGCAAACAGATTTCATAAAGATAATGGTCTGTACGGTACAGTTAAATGAATTGTATGAAATAGCAAGAAAAATAAATGAGAAAGACTAGGAGTTTACAGGACAAGCACCTCCATATGTCGCTTAATTGTATAGCTCCTTAAATCTTCTACATGCTTCAATGATATTTTCTCTGTGACCAAAAGCACTGACCCTGACGAAACCCTCACCGCCAGGACCGAAGCCACTGCCTGGTGTAGTGACTACATGAGTCTTCTCTAGGATTTCGGCAAACACATCCCATGAACTTTTCCCAGGGAAGTGAACCCACACATATGGTGCATTCTTCCCTCCGTATACTTTGAAACCAAGTGAATCGAAAGTATCGACAATGATTTTAGTGTTTTCTTTATAAAAACCGATCACATCACCCATAGCCTGCATAGAAACAATTCATTAATAACCTTGATATTACACATTAGTTGGACGTTACTTTAATTTCAGGAAAAGTTAATTGATGTTGGCCAACCTTGAGGCCGTCAGGAGAGAGACAAGCAAGGCCACCGGCTTGAGAAATGTTAGATGCGCCATTAAAACATGTGCAAACAATGCGGTTGAAGTCCTTGGCAACAGGAAAGCCATCTGAAAATAGCAGTTGCTTGGGAACCACTGTCCAACCGAGACGAACTCCAGTGAAACCAGCATATTTTGAAAATGATGTAGTCTCTATTGCAACCTATCCATTCGAAAAGACATGATGGTGAGTTCAGATAAGCAATAAACATGTGATAATCAAATGCTAAGACTTGCCTCATGGGCCCCTGGGATCTCATATATAGATCGAGGACTGTCATCTGAAATGTATTGGGCATAAGCTGAGTCATACACAAGGATGGAACCATTGTCCTTAGCAAACTGTACCAACTGCTTGAGCTGATCCCTTGATGCAGAGGCTCCAGTTGGATTGTTTGGAGAACAAAAGAATATGACATCTGTCCGGGCAACAGTAGATAAATCGGGAAAGAACCCATTTTCTGGTGAGCACCTCATGTATTCAATGTTTTGGTATTTGCCAACTTCACTGGAATATTGCCCAGTTTGACCCATAATGACACTCGAATCAACATAAGCCTACAAATTTAAGACAGATAAATCACTATAAAGTTCATCAGGTCCAAAGAGAAAGGCAGTCCGAAAATCATACTAGCGAGCAATCAGGAGATATATCATCTTAAGCAATAAGAAGAAAACGAATATCTGACACGAGAAAGAAGAGGCATCTGGTACTGACTAAACGTGGCAAATGGCAAATATATTCCTAACCGGACAGGGTAATAAGTGCTCTATAGTCTATACGCTAAGGCCTCTGACATTTATTAAAAATGAATGGGTGTGTTTTATGAAAAGTTTGTCATTAATGGAAAACTCCCAATTTTAACAAGTGTCATGAAGCTTGATGAATAAAGTCTTCATATCATAAAATTGCCTCATCTAAATTGTTTCGTGACAAAATGCAGATGAATTCGGAAATTTTTACATGACTGCACGTTTCTTTCCAGATTTGAGGAGGAAATTACCGGGTAAGAAGGGTCTTGGCATGCCATTGTGACATCAGAACCAAAAAGAATCTGCAATAAACGGGAAAAGATTTTTCAGGAACATCTACGAGCAACAACTAGAATAGACTATCTGGTGTCACTCTCGGGTGTGTAACTGACAGATACATCGAGTTTGACCAGATTAATTAGGAGAAACTAGATTTTCATCTGATGGGGAACAAACCTGAAGTCGAGATATGTCGCACTTGGCACCGTCAGAAACAAACACATCATCATCCGCAATGCCAAGATCGCCATAGAACGTTGAAGCGATTGCAGCTCTCAAAGCCTGAAGACACAGAAGTATGTAAGTGAATGCCATCATCTATAAGAAGATAGAATGTCTTAAAGAGTTGATAGAGCACTCACCTTTTCACCTTGTTCAGCCCCATAACCACTGTATCCCTCTAGAGTTGAAAGTGCATATGATCTCTGCATATATTAACCCCACTACATTACACATCAACACTACCTCACAAAAAATGTGGAAACTTATAAAGGAATTTTTGCAGAAGGTTAGAATCATGCTTACATTTGCCATCGCAGAGGTAATCACTTCAGGAATTGGTTCAGTTGTGTCACCAATTCCCAAACTAATGACCTTAGCATCTGGGTACTTCAGCATGTGTGCATTCCTTTTTCTAGCAATCTGAACCATAAAATAAAGAATAATCATACACAACATTTCAACACAAAGCCAACACAACAAACCAAAAAAATTAGGTCAACTGAAAATGATTCGTAACTACTAACCTCAGGAAACAAGTAGCCTGCTTGAAGTTTCCCCATGTTCGCATTGCGAGAAACCTTAGTAGTAAAAGCTTCAAACACACAAAAATGAAAACCTAAGCTGCACAAGTATGATCTCAAACATTACAAATACTCATATTTACTAATTCTAACCAGTCTTCTCAGCCGGATCAGCTGCAACACATTTGCATATTGCACTGGCCTTCAATGGAACAGCAACTTTCTGAGCTCTGAATTGACAAGTAATCACAACAAGCTCAAATCAGTAATCAATTTTAAAAAAAAGATGTCATCGAATGAATTCAGTAGCTGAAAGTGTTGGTTATTGATGTACCTGGAAGTGAAACTGCTCTGGTTCAGGAAAGCGGATGAGGAAGATGAAATAGAAACGGACATCTGCAACGATATCGACATTTTCTGAACTGAACGACGCAGCGAAGTTCTGACAACCTAATCGAGTTCGAAGGATGACGATCGCTACAAAATGAAGCCTGCAGTTGTTGGAGAAGTCAAAGGAAGCCCTAGAGGCTAGTGGTGGATGACGAAACGGCGACGCAATGAATTGGGCCAGCGATTGGTCGGGCCGAAGACAAATACTCCACTATCAGCTGTTTGGTAATCTCGTGCTGGGTTGATCAAAGTCAACGGCTATCCTGCTAAAAAAAGCCAGAATGTAACAACAGTCCACATATTTTGTTTCATTCTTCCGACTAATGAGGTCAGATATAGATGTAGCAGTAAAAAGGTATTCCCATGTCCAGTCATGGAATGTTTTCAAGCAAATATTGTCTGCTTTTTAAAAAGGAACTAACTGAATAATTTTAGATGGTGAGTCTAGCCATGTACTGGACCGGATGATTAGAAAGAATACTCAGAGTCCCGGGATGGACTCGAGATTGTATTGCTGCGAGGAGGATGCAGCTGCTGTGGAACTGTTAGTTTCATGGTTCTCTTCTGTCTTTGGTTTCTTTATGGCATCCAGGGTCTGAAGATACGTGTAGGATGCACTACGGGAGGAAGGCGGAGCAGGATTACTGATTCTGCTGGCAAGGAAACGGCGTATAAGACTTCTGAGGAATGGGGCCATTGTGTCTGGCTCATGCTCTAGGTAGTACATGATTCCTCCCATGCACAGGCAGAATAAAGCCACCTGCAACAGCCTGGATTAGAATAGAATCATGTAGCTTTTATCCAGCAGTACATTGTATGCCAAGTATTATGGATGTACCTCGGCATTCTTGACATCTGGAAGAATGTGACGATTAACCAAGATGTACCACAATGAATCTGCAGCTCTTGGCATCACATACAGAGCTAATTCCCCACGTCTAGCTTTCTTCTCCAGGAGAACAGAAAGAGCAGCAAGTCCACCAGCGATCCAGAAGACAAGTTTATGGTCTTTTGAAGCCACCTTTCTGTGCAAACAAATAACTGCCTAACAATCCCAAAAAAACCCATCAGTACTGCAGTTTATGAAGTAATTATACACGTCAGAACTTTCTGATAACTTAATTTTAACCTGAAATATTCCAACAAATGCCGACAGAAAAGTCGTTGAGCGAACTGCATTCTTTACTGCATTCCAAGAAATATGAACCGGGGCATTCATGAACTACATTGACAAGTAAACAGACAAATATCAATGAATAACATTGCGTGTGAACAAGTAATGCTTTGACACTTGATGTTTACGTATGAGGTAAGGCTTCGGAAATAAGTAAAGCCTCAGATTGGGTATAAATGGTCTCATAAAATTGTTTGTTTGTTCCAGATGAATAAATATAAGTTGGTCATAGCAATTTAAAAATTAGAAGGTACCTTTTGTAAGTGCAGCATGACGAACGGAACAAAAGTCAATGAGAAGTAGAGAGGGAAGGTTTTCCAAAATGTAGCTGATGCAGCTTTTGAATTATGTGCTATACAAGAACTTGTGTCCGGGTGAATAATTGAGCAGGGTATTATGGAGGGAAACTCTTCTAGTTTAATATTTTGAAAGCCCTTCTTAGTTGAAAGATATGCAGACAATTGGGCAACATCAATTGGAAGTCCTCTCGCACAATCTCTAACAGCATTGTATACAGGTTTTGCCACAGGCCCGGTTTTCTGGATGAAGTCTCGGTACGATTTTGGCAGGCTTTCAGGACGCATTACAAAAGCATACATGACCTGCAAACATATGGCATTAAATACTAGCGAAGTGCACAAATAGATATTGTCAACCATGTACACGATTACATGCCTATCATGTTCAAAGAATGATCTATGTTGATCGACAAATAACAAATTACAAGAAACCAAGAACATCATCCAACCTGTGCACAAGCAATGGAAAACAGTAAAGAGTCCCCATGTTTCCAGTGACTTCCCCAGAGATGGAATTTATTTTTTGATTTCGCAGAATTGTAGGCACACTGATGAAGATGCATGTAAAGTTGTTAAAAACTATTAGCTACATAAATTATGGAAATGAAATTAGAAATATATACCTGAGCTACCCTAGCCAAAAGATACAATGCAAGAGTGCGCCTTCGGTTTCGATCATCTAATGCCAGAATTGATAAACCGGCAATAGAACCTGCTAAAATTCTGCCCCATCAACCCCTTTAAAATAGTTATACACATGAAATTGGCTTATATCACATAATAATAAATTATAATAACATTTATTCTCAAAACCAAGTGTAGGGTACTGCCAACAACTACGATTCAGAACTTACGCATTAATTGGTGTCTCTTTCTTTCTCATTTTTCTCAATAGGCATCTAAGAGCATGGTAGGACCCTGTAAATCCACCAAAAAGTAAACCTATACGACATGCCTCCTCTCGTACAATCAAATCCTTCTCCGATACAAGTTGCTGCAAACATTCAGTAACATGGTCAAAAAAATCCATCTTTTACATTGTAACTACGAAAATGTATTAGAAATGCTGATTAAAAGTACAATCACAATTCACAATCAGAGTAACAAACCCTAGACTTTCCAACACAATCACAAAACAAAATCAAATCCAAACAGGTCAACTACGGACGAAATCAATCTACCTTAAGATCGAGAATCGATCCATACGACCGTCCTCTAGCAAGCTTAAACGCCCTAAGCAAAATCCCGATCCCAACTCTAACACCATAAGACAACAAAAAAGTCTGACAAAGATTCCCGATCGCGTTAGCCACACATGAATCGTCGGGGTGATGGCAAGGTGGATCGAGTCCCTGCGCAGCACGCATCTGCCTAAGCTGTAACTCCTCCAGCGCCTCGCGTAACCGCTCCTCGGCTTCTCGGAGACGGCGCTCGGCGGTGGCTCCGTCGGGAGTGTCGGAAGGGAGCGGCGCTGGTTTGGAGAGTGACGTCATTTATTCTGGAGGAGAGGGATCGGTAGGTGTGAAGGTCTTCTTCCCTCTTATGGTCGAGTTGCGCTGGATAAACCAGTTGGGCCGCGTTTGTTTTGGATATGATAATTTTTTGTTCTTGTCTTCATTTAATTAATATATTAAAATAATTACAACTCAATCATCCGTTGTTTAATTCATTATTATCTATTAATATTATTATTTATAATAAATTATATTAAATTATAAAAATGAATACAATATTTAATTTTAATAATCATGTGATGTTTAATTTATATAAAATTAAAAATTTGATAATTAAACAAATTATATAATTATAGGTTGATATTTATTTTTTATGAGACACAGAAACAATATTCCAATCTTTGATTTGACTAATCTAACTATTGATATCAATAATTATAAATAATTTAGAAATGTATTTGAAAAAATATGAAGCAGTCGGAGATTGAAGCTTATTTTGTGAGTTAAACAGGGTGCACATCAAATGTGCATACCTAAGTACACATTAAAAACAGGGATATTAATAGAAACAGTGAACAGTGGTAGGTGCTAATTGATAAAAACAGGGATATTGTGAGAACAGAAACCTGACCATTCCTAACTACTTATGATATTTAATCTGAAAATGTAAAATTATATATGAGAAAATATACAACTCTCATTATCCATTGCAACAAAAAGTTGTATCCTATAACGTTAAGCAAATTAAAAGCAAGTTTCAAAACAATACTGTAATTTACATAAAACAGTGTCTATTGTGAATGAATAAACCAATTCATTTGGTTCAAAAATATCAAGAAATCTCCAAAAGCTTCCATTATCATTAAAGACAGCCAACGTTATGGATTGTATGTCTTAATCGTTCTTTTTGAGATGGAAATAAATTTCTTTCGATAGCGATAGCGGTTATAATGGGTATGACTTCACAACACGATCAAAGCTTCTTCTCGGAATACTTTCCACAAAATAGGAGAAATGGTACACTCAAGTCGACTCGAACCTGTATCTCTTTATCACCAAAAGCATAACCATTACAAAGTTTGTTCCATCGCCGGAATGGAATGCATTTCATGGGAATGGAATGATGAATTTGGACATAGTTTCATTTTAGATTCATCCTTTCATTCCATTCCAAGTGATTCCATTCCAACGAAGTGAACACACCATAAAAGTATATGTCAAACAATTAAGTTTGCATATGATACGGCAATGGAACAAACTCACTCATGTGTAGAAGTACAGAATGCTAGAAATTTAGACTTATTATTTCATTTGAAAATCCTTTTAAGGACAATTGTTACAAATACAGGGATGTAAAATTTGGGGTAATTAGGCTGGCATAGTCTTTTCTCAACAAAGAAAAATTCCATCCATGTAACCCCATCAATGAGACAATAAATAGATTGGAAGTGTCGGTAATTCTAAGCTTCCCAGCCTCTCAGGACTGTGGCGCGAGCAACACGATTGACACCAAGAGTAAAGGCACCCATCCTGAGATTGCACTCGTGGGTCTTGCACATGCCCTTAATGTTGTGGAAAGCTCGGGTCATGTACTTTTTCAGCTCTGAGTTTACCTTCTCCTCGTCCCACATGAAACCTTGAATGTTCTGCAGAAAATGGTTACCATATTTTAGTATCGGTGCGGTGATGTTTCTTGATAAATTTTGAAGTTTAATGAAGGTGTTACTTTGCATTTACCTGTACCCACTCGAAATAACTCACGGTAACACCTCCAGCATTTGCGTATATGTCAGGGAGTATGATAACACCTTTCTTGGAAAGGATCTGCAGTCAAGGAGAGAATTACATGCTTCTGAGCTACAATTTCTAGATCGACATTTATTAAAAGCACATAAACTAGGACTTGATATTTACCTCATCTGCCTCAGGGTCAGTAGGATGGTTAGCAGCCTCGATGATGAATTTGGCCTTCACGTCTGCAGCATTTTCCCTTAAGAGTACAAATATGAGATATTTTAACTTTCAGGACATTAGCTATAGAACTGAGACATGTAAGGACTTATTTTGGTAATAATCTCACTTATTGAGAACTCCACCAAGAGCACATGGGATAAGAACATCACATTCATGCACGAGGAGCTCTTCTGCGTTCATAGCATTTGCTCCGCCAAAGCTGCTCAGGGTGCCAGTTTCTTCCTTATGCTTGACCAGAGCCGGAATATCAATTCCATTGGGGTTTGAGATAGCACCAGTAACATCACTGACGGCGACGATTTTAGCACCTTTCTCATGAAGGAGAATTGCTGCCCATGAACCCACATTTCCAAAACCCTGTACATGATTGAAACTTTAGAACTTAAAAAGAAAAAATTAAAAAAAGAAAAATCATGTTTAAAATGTAAGGAGTATATACCTGAATGGCAAAAGTCAAACCCTCTACAGACTTTCCATGTTCGGCAAGTAGAGCTTCGGTAGCGTATACTACACCTCGCCCAGTGGCAGCATCACGACCGAGTGAGCCTCCAAGGTCCTAAGATACCAGCACACCCGAGTCACACATGAAACACTTAATAACAAACACTCAAAATTATGTACTTACAAGGGGCTTTCCGGTCACAACTGCAGGCGAGTGGCCGTGAAACTTAGAGTACTCATCCAGAATCCATGCCATAGTCTGTTTAATTCAAGTCACATCAAATATGATATCTTAATTTAATTACTGCTGGAATCTATTGACAGATGATTTAGTCATTCAAATGATGAATAATTATTCTACCTGAGCATTTGTTCCCATATCAGGAGCAGGAACATCCGTGTGGACTCCAATTAGATCATGGATCTTCTGTGTGAATACACGAGTGAGCCTCTCCAACTCACTAATACTCAAGTCCTTCGGGTTGCATCCAATCCCACCCTTGGCTCCTCCATAGGGAATGTCAGCCACAGCTGTCTTCCACGTCATCAATTGAGCTAAAGCATTCACCTCATCCGGTTCAACCTTAACAAACAAATATCTTTATCAATATGCATCCCAAAGTTGGAACAAGGAAGAGAAATAAGACAATTTAATAAATGAAACTCAATGTATCACATTAACAAAAGTAAATCACGGCAACCAAAAGTCAGCTCAAATTTAATATGCACCTGCATTCACACTAAGACGCAAATGATTGATTCAATAATAAGTTCTCACAACTTACGCAACTTCAATTGAGAATACAAGCAATGAAGCTAGAAGACATTAGTTTACCTCAGGATGATATCTGATCCCTCCTTTCATCGGACCACGAGCATTGTCATGTTGCACTCTAAATCCAACATAAGACACCAAAGTACCATCATCTTTAGGAATGGTGCACTCCACCTGAAACCACAAAAACATACTCAATCTCCAAACCAAATTACACAGAATTTAAAAATTGAAAAAAAACATCCCACACAAAATTACAAAAAACTAGTCAATAAAACAACAAAAGGGTTACAAAAAGAGTCAATAAAACATCAAAAAATTACAAAAACAGTCAATAAAACAAACAATTCACATCAATAAAGAGTCAAAAATCCTCAGCAGTCAGCATTAAAACCCCAAACCCTACCAAGACGCAACCTTTCTGAAAACCCAGTTGAACATGAATTTGTAAGATCATCACGCACCTTAATCTCCCTAAAAGGGATCAGCAGACTCTTCTCGATCTTGGAATCAAGTCCAAGAATCCGAGCAGCGTTACGGAAATTCCTATTAGTCGCTGCAAGGGCGTTCATTTTTTAAAATCAGAAACCCTAATCGGAAGATATGAGGTAGATGGATAAAGAAGGAGAATTTGCGTTGAGATGAGATGGGTTGGAGAAAGTGGGTGAGTGGTGAATTTATACATGTGAGGGGATGAGGGAAGGAGACGTGGAGAACCGATTTTGATGTTGGGAAGAGAAGACTGACGTCAGCATCCATTGGAGGCTCAACGAACCAGTCAAGAAGCTCGTCCAGCGCCAGCACATTTTTTCCATTTTAGTCTTTATTAATTTGTTTTTAAGATTATTCTTTCAATTTTTTTGATAAAACATTAAAAGTAAAATAAAGAAGAGAAGCGTTCAATTACGTACACATTCTTTGTATACATTCGTAATATCATACGTCAACCATTTATCTCATTCACTAATTAATTATTTGGACAATACATGTCAACCACTTACCGTATTGTATAGTGTGTCATCCATTTACTTCATATCTAAATTAAAGATCGTGATGTAATTGAGCGCTCTTCCAAAAAAGAAATATAATTGTGCTAAATGCATTTAAATGGATAAAATGCTCCTGTTTTGTCCCAAGTAAAATTTAAAATAAAATACATTTTCATAATTTTATTGAAATTACCAAAAAGTATATGATAATTTAGGGTCGCTGCAAATTATAACATGTGTCTTATAATACTTATATAGATATTATGAAAATGTGAAATGTAATTTTTGAAAAATCTTGAATTTTATTTCTTGCACTTTATATGTAGGATAAGTACAGATGTTGAAACAAGACATTACTAGCCAAATATCATGATGTCTTTTACTTTTGAATGAATTTGAGATTTTAAATTAAGCCGTAATAGACTAATTGTTTTTCTTAATATGGTGAATATTTCATTCATCCTTTCAAAAAAAATGTTTCTTTACAATTATGTTCATTTAAAAAAGGGAATAGTTAGGATTAAAAGATATTAAGTTTTTGTAAGGATTAAGTAAAATATCTCAATTGTTGATTTGAATAACCTATTGATATAAATATTTTATTCTATTATATTTATTTGGTTCAATAAGAAAAAATTGGGTAAATAATATTGATTTTATAGAAATAAATAGTTAAAATAAATTTTTAGAACATTTTTTAAATGAAATTGACCAACAAACACGAGATATTTTATTAGTATAATATTTTACATGATTTTTTCATTCCTTTTGACATTTATATGCTACACAATTACTTTTTATATTTTCTAGTTTCTACTTAACTAAATAAAGCACATCTTTTTGTCAACGTCATCAAATTTCCTGATTTAAATATTAAAAACCGGCCACGAGGATGCTTAAAACACATTTATTTAATTACATTTTTTATTACAGATAATTTTAGTTGCTAAAATGCTAATTTTTAAAATTAGACAAATAAATTGTGATTAGAGCGATGACAAGGCCACGGTGGCGGTGGCCGCGTTTTAAAGAAAAATATCAATTCAAATCTGTCGCTGACGTCATCTCCACCTGTTCTCCTTATCTATCAAAATCCAAATTTATGTCATTATTTATGTAATAATTTTTCAACACTAAAAACGTGTCTTAGAGGCTGTTCCATAATATTGCTCACCAAATTTAGATCTTAATATGATGCTAACACGCCAACAATGCTGTCTCGTTTCAACTCCTGAATTTTATTTTCGAAAAGTAAAATGACACGTCGAAAAATGAAAATATTTTTGACATATTTTACATATTATTTACGAACTGAATTCAGTGTGTTAAATATTTTCCAACATGTGAATCAGTGGATGTTAGATATTAAATTATGTGTTGATCATGACGACCGTTTATTAATATTTTTGTTTTTGATTTTTTTCTAATGCGTATTATTTGGTTGAGTAACAAATCAAGCAATGAGTCTGGCATATTTGAAATAAAACAAATAACCTAATTGTCATTAAAGGCTGTAAAATAGTGGACATTCTTATTCAACGTGCACCTGTCTTATTAATTCTAGTTTTCTTTGATACCGTTAGAAATGCAAGTTTAAGGTAAGAGTTCACCATAAAATATTAGTTTTATACGGGAAAAAAATTACCGTTTGGAAGTCGCCCCTTCGTGATGACTCTCAATGAAAACATCAATTATTAAGAATACAAGTTGAAAGGAAAAGACTAATTTGATATGGGAAACTAATTAATAATACTTAACAATTTGAATAAGTAATGAGTCTGGAATTTTGATGCGTGAGATTTAAGTAACTAGTTGTTTACTTCATTCTACTGATTGGGTGCAAGGCCAGCCTGTATTGTCTTTGTTTCCTGTCTCGTTAGTTGTCCCTAAATTCCTGGCTGAACATATGCCATTTGTTAGCTTGGTTTTTGGGGTATTCAAGAGTTCAATTCTAGTTTTTATAATGAATTAATTCGATCGTATTAGTTGTTTAATTTTTTTGAATATAAAGCCCACAGGGCCGGGTGAAATTTAAATCTTTTATGAGTCCGTTTTGTTGGTTAAAAAGACAAGAAAGATGTTTTGTGGAAGTGATTTTATTATTTCATCAAACACTAATTATATACTTCCTCCGTCCCCTTAAGTTTGTCCAAAAGTATATATTTCACGGTATTTAAGGTAGTAATGAGTGTAAAATGTGTGATTGAGAATGAAAAATTTAAAAGAATTTGAGAGGAAAAATAAAACATGTGGTTGTGAATGAATGAAAGTGGACAAACATTAGAAAACACCCAAAAAAAAAATGGACAAACATTATGGGACAGAGGAAGTAGCTCTAGACTCCATGACTCAACTACTCCTTATAAAATTATGGAAACAAACAAATTGACTCAAATGCAAACTTTCTTCTTATTTACTTCCTAATAGTAACAACAACTTGACACCTCCACGTCCACTACCTTTGAACTGATCACACGCTCTTCAATAAGTCGTTATAAACAAAAAGTCCATATTAATAATTGAGATTTCAAAAAATATTAGGATGTCGTAAGTATTCAATTATGAAATGCTGAAGCGAAGGGTAGGATAGCTCGACTGTAAAACATGGATCATATGGATTCGAATTCGTTATTGTGGTGTAATATGTTGACAATATTAAAGCGATGGTTTTTTTAATGTTGTTTGTTATAATCCTACGTAGTTTTGAGCGAAACCTTTACTATAATTGTGTAATTTTGACTCGTAACAAATAACTTTTACTACACAAGATCTGATTCCGAATCATATGGCCTCACATTGGACATGTATGACGCCAACATCGAATGCAATTCAAATCATCAATCAAATAGTTCAACCGCCAACAAAGAAAACCAAGAAACTAATTACAAAATTATCTGTATTTTTGGAGATTTTTCTAATTAGAGTACCAACGTAACGGATTGAGATTCTGAGCTGCAAAAACTTTGTTATATAACTATTAAGAATATTTTTAAAGATAATAAGATAGAAATGAGTGATTTTATTGAAAATTTAAGTTGTAAAATCCTTAATAAGAAAATATTAGTAATTCAGATAAAAAATAAATGGATATCCAATTATATTTACCATGATTTTTTACTACAAAAAAGTTTGATTGAAATCTATCAAATAACCCAAGTCAAAATCTTGGATCGAGTCTTTCTATTTTCATATTATACAATAACTATTTGGGGGTAATAAAATTTATGTTATTAAGGAATACAAAATATAGTGGCCAAAAAAATTCTCCCTTCACGATCACCCTTGTTTTCTGATTGAAGTCTTATACTATACAGTAAGTTGCTGCCAAAAGTCATAATTACGTTGTTACTTGTTTTATTAAAGGACTCAACAATTTTTAAAGGTGAATAATAATAAGTGGTGGAAAGTTCGAGGAAGATGGATAAATATTTGTAAATCATGAGATACGATTCAATTGTTGATTACTGATAATCCAACGGATGAAATTTAAACAAAAATAACTGTCAACTCTAACCACCCGTGTTTTTTGCAAATGCAACCCCCAATCAATTAAAAATCAACTTTTATTTCAATCATCGGATTAATCAAATCAAGGTTGATATTATGTATATACGTCTTGCAAATATTTATCGTCCTTCGTGATCCAATCCCTAATAAGTGTCATATCTTCATCTGCAACTAATTAAAATTTTGTCATTTTATTTGTTGCAAGTAAATGCACACAACACGAGATTTGAATCCCTTGCCTCCACCCACGGAATTCCAATTGTTCGTGTTTTTTTGCAAATTTAACAGTTTAATATAATTTAAAATTAGTTTTAATCTCAATCGTCAGATTAATTACATCAACCATTTATATTATATCCTCTCGTCTTAATTATATATGCTTCTTGATCCTAACTCCACCCATAATCCCATATTCATACTCTTACCGTTTCCATTCAAGACCAACGGCATACAAACCAGCCAGCTGCAATGTCAAATGTGCTGTCTTGAAAGCATGTAGTCTTTAACAATTACACATATTTTGGTGGATAAAAAATTGCATCCTGAGCAAATTGCACATGTTTTCCTTTTCAAAATAACTTTTGATTTTTATTTATGACGTTAATGTCAAGTTGAACTTTTGACTTTTTTTCCTATATACGTATCTTATGAAGTGTAGAAGGACATATAAATAAATAGAGGTTGTATCCTATGGATCCATTCAATTTGGTGGACTCGTGAATCCCCTTTTGCATCCGTTGATTGTATTTTTTGGACGCACCAGATTGCGCCACGTATGTGCATTTGTCATGTGCACATCACGTGTGCACATGACAAATGCACACGTGCAAGTCACATGCTTCATTAATGCGCTGACACAATCTGGTGCGTCCAAAAAATGCAATCGACGGGTGCAAGAGGGGATCCACGAGTCCACCAATTTGAATGGATCCACATGATACATTTCCTAAATAAATATAGACGCGATCTCGATTAATGATTACTAATAATCCAACGGATGAGATTTGATTTCTAAATAAACTTTCAAATTCAACTGCTATGGGTTTTTACAAATCCAACGGCCAAATATATTAAAAACCAACTTTAATCTCAACCACCATATTAACAAAATCAATGATTAGTCATTTCGTCTCACAAAAACTTAATGTTTCTCTTGAACTTAAGCCGTCAAGTGTAAAAAGTATCTTATTTATTTTTCATTTGTATATATAATATATGGATGAAATCTGAAGAGACAATTGATTTTTGTAAGACAGAAAGACATAATTCTAGGCATTGATTTGATTAATCCCATGGTTGAGATTAATTTTTTCTAATTATACAGGGCGGTTGGATTTGTGAAAAATACGAGGCGGTTGGATTTGTGAAAAATATGAGGCGGTTGGATTTGAAGAATATCTAATTTAAATCTCAACCGTTAAATTATAATTAATTAACGATCAAGAATATGTTCCATAGCCCAATAGGGGTGGCCGAGTGGCGTGGGTAGGCGATTGACACAGGCAATGTCCTAGGTTCGATTCCTGCTAAACACGTAAGGGATAAAAAAAATCCCGTACTTTGGTCCGCCCGTCATCCTGTACTGGGATGGTTCACCTAGTTGTGGGTCTATGCGGGCAAGGCCCCCAACCATTAGGGCTTCGGCCTTTTTAAAAAAAAAGAATATGTTCCATATAATACATATCAAAATATTAATATATTTATTATAATATATTTTAATTTGACAAAAACCCCTCTTCGTTTTTTACCCCCTAATTTTGAGTCCTCGATCCGCCATCCACCACTGAATAATAATTTATAAAGAGTATACCCATGCACCGGTGACCAAAAAAGACGATAATATCCACCCTTGTGTATAAGAAACATAATGGTCGATTGACTTTTTGCAATACCGAACATAGCGTTCCCCTCAATTTATTTTGCTTTTCATCGATAATCACCGAATATCGATAAACACCGAATATCGATCCATCCATCAACACTCTTTATAAAAATTCCAACGGTACATATGCCCATTTAGATATCATATGATCGGTACACACATTCTTTATAGAAAAAAACTGAAAGCACCAAACTTCGACCTTAACTGCAAAAATGATCCATATGCTTATGCCCCTCAAATGCAAATAAGATAAACATACATAAAGGTATTTAGGTAATTATGTTCAAATGAATTAGTTACCCTTTTAACTTATTTTTCTGGAGTCAATTCGAGTTCGATTTTGATGGGGCAGGACTGAATTCTGGGGTAGGGTAGAAGAGAATAATATTATTGGCTTGAGAATGAGTATCGTCCATTCCTTGACCAATTTAGTTTTTCTAAAAAAATATATCATCATTTTCAAATTGTATTACTCCCTATAATGCTATCAAAATTTATTTAAATAAAACTATAATGGCAACTTAAAATATAAGAATAAAAATTTTAAGACAAGCATTAACTAATGTAAAAGAATATAAAAATCCTGTACTTTTAAAAAATCTTACTACACTGTTACATTCCGAAAATGCCCCCACTAATCACTATAATTACATGTATCTTATCTTATTATAAGATATCGATTGATTTATAATAGACTATGAACTTATATGCACAGAAATATCTGTGCACAGAGAGTGCTAGTAGTTTTTAATTGTTAAAGTTGCAATGTTTCAATTTGAGCTCTTTTCCAAAAATCTAATTCACTTTTTGAAATATAATTTGGAAAGAAATTAACATTTTCAAAACATAACTTGTCAACATATATTTACCAAACTACCCTACCTGCTCCTCCTATAAAGTACTAACTGAACCTCATAAATCTGTTGCAAAACCAAACAAGGCTGATACCAGCAGGTCTCACACTCATGATTTCCAACTTGTCAATTCCGGAAGGCGAAGAGGAGCATGAGATACCCATTGACGGCAATGGCAGGGACTCTGTCAACTCCGGGAAGTCTATGGATGATAAGCTCAAGGTTGCATCATTTTTAATTTTCTTGATTGCATTTTTTTGTAAATGTATTGATCAATCAATTCACATTGCCTGGTTTGGGTTTTTTACCTGCGAAGGACCTTGTTATGATCAAGCAGAGATTTGAAGAGATTGAGCAGGAGGCTGAAATTCTTCGCGAAAAAAAGGTTAGGCTTCAGAAGGAGATCGCGGAGGGAAAAGGTATGAGTAAGATGCCAATTAGCCTATGTAAATTATTTTTTTGAATGTTGCCATCAAATGCAGGGCAAGAATCATCTGCATTTTCCGCAAAGCTGACGGAGAAGAATGAGGTGGACGCCAGGTCAATCTACATTGGGAATGTGAGTTTCCGCGACTGTCAATTCCTACTGATTTGATAAATAGTCTGTAAGACATGTTTTGAATTTTACTGAAGGTTGAATATGAATGCATGGCTGAGGAACTTCAAGTACATTTCAACTCTTGTGGCACTGTGAACCGCGTAACTATTCTTACTGATGAATTCGGCATGCCTAAAGGTTTTGCATATGTTGAGTTTGCCGAAGTTGAAGCGCGGCCTTAAATGAAACCATGCTCCACGGACGTCAGATCAAGGTATATATACATTTTGGGGGAAAAAACTATATGCTTGTAGAAATAAGTTCCCAGCATTGCGGATTTAGAAAACATGCATGTTCCGGACATTTCCAGGTCGCCCGAAAGCGCACCAATGTTCCAGGAATGACGCAGTTTCGAGGGCCTAAAGGATACTCTAACCCAGATTCCTATGATATGTATGATGAATATGGGTAAGCCATTTCAAGCTCACATGTCTCATGTCAAATTTGCTGGAGTTGCCTGAATATTTGTTCTCTACAGGCCTGTGCATAGGATGAGAGCTTCTTATCGAAACACACCGTACTAGAAATAAATGTCAAGAACTGTCAAAGACTTATTAGCATAAATTTTGTTTCGTACCACTAGAGCCAACTCGAGTTTGATACTTAGTGAAAGCAAAGATTTTGTGAGATATGATAGATGCCATAAATAAATTATATGAGTATGAAATTTGTCTGTAACTCCTAATTTAAGAAAAACAGACGAAATCCTTTCATAAAAAATACAATGGACCATATGGCTATTAGAAGGATTTGGTCATTCAATGAAGGAAATTTTGGCGATAGAAGGGCATCCTGAGTACAAAAAGTTTGATTCATCAGGATAAGTTGATAAATAAAAATAGCGTAGCAAAATGTATTAGTTCTAGACAAGATGGCTTTTTCACTTCTTTTCTTCTTTCTCGGCCTCTGCAGCTCTCTTTTGCCTTGCACCAAGATGACGTTTGTTGGTCCTCTCAAGACGAAGCTTGTCATAAGCCTTGAATGCCTTCATTTCACTGGTGACCTTCACAAGCTCCACAGTAGGTTTCTCACGTGTGATAGGTAAGTATGCACCTTGGACTTGAGTAGCAGTAGCCAGCTCCTCTGGTGTGGAATCACCAGCCTATACATGTAATGAGGTGTCATTAAACTAGCATGAATTACATGACAAACTCATATAAAATATTATCAAAAAGAAAATGTACCTTAGTCTTGCGAGCTTTTCTTGGGAAGATGACCAACTTGGCTTTGTATGTCTTCAACCTTTGGACATTTGTTTGCAGTCCCTCTAGAGAACTGTTCCTCCGACGATGATCAACTGAGATCCCAATGGTTGGGGCAAGCTTCTTAGGAATGCCAGCAGCCTGTGTTACACAGCATGATTCAATATCAAAAATATACAAACGAGATATCAAATTAACAATAGAATTCCAATCGAATCGTATAACAAAAGTTAATATGCTATGCTCCTACTGCAAGTATTCCGGCGCTGTTTGAATAAAAATTACTAATTAATGTTCCAAATGAATTTCAGCTAAAAATATTTAAAAAGAACTAACAAGAAGCAAAGTTGATGTCTAACCTTTAGCTCCTCGAGGGAAAATCCTCTACCAGCTCTAACTTTCATGTTATACTTAAGTGTCTGGCCATGGACGACTGGACGAAGCGGGCCAGCAGTAGGGCGTGGAAAGATCTTCACTGCCTTCTTTTGCCTTGCTAAAAAATTATACAAAAAAAACCATTTCAATAAAATAGTCAACCAATGATTTTGCAGATGCAACCTAGAAAATGACTAACCAGCTCTTCTCCTGTTCTTCCTAGCAGGCTGGTTGAACCATGTCTTGACATAGTTCTGCCAGTGCTTCTTGAAATGCCCGTTAGGGATGACATTGTTGTGCTTAACCATGATTAAAACTGCAAAATGGCCGCAATCACCTCAAATTAGTCACAACACATCCACCTATTCATCATCTCGTAATAATTTTCCAATCTGAACATATCAATTGAATTATCTATCAACCATAATTATAGCTAAAACGTATTTAATTCATCAACTTCATACAACTTGGCAAGGTTACAACTTTAATCGAAACCCACTTCTAAAATCTTCATCAGACAGCGACCCGCGTCTCAAAAACCATTCAATGAAACAAATCACACCCACAAAGACAGGACAACATCGTGTAACAACATAGGACAAACAGACAGGTGACAAAAAGTAGCATACTAAATTACAGTGTTAAATAAACGCAAGTCACAGCTCGGAATGGATAAATGAATGCAGAATGTCTCACCGGGAGGGGAGGACTTGTCCTTCGGCCAAAGCTGGAATCGATTTGTTGGCGAAACTGGGTGAAACGAAGAAGTAAAACCCTAGCGGGCGTTTCCATTAACCGATGGCCCATATTGTATCTCTCGGCCCATTAGCCCAAATTGCAATTTTGTTGCATGAATTAATGTGACGTCATTGAGAAAATTTATTTATAATAAAAGATTAAAAAATTAATTGTTGATTAATACTCAGAAGTAAAAGATTAAATTGTCCGGTTTGAATCATGCATTTTCTTAGAGACATGTTTCCCAGTTGTAATTATTTAAGAAACTGAAATATGATATATGCTACAACAAACAATTAAAAATTTACTCTTGAATATTAAATTGCAAATAAAGATTGGAAACCAGCCTTAAAGCTCAACATTTTTAAATTAAAATATGTGCATTTATTTACACTTGAACCACAACAACAGAAACTAGTTATTTACAACAACACTACATATTTTTAGCTCATCATCATGCTGCTGACAAATACTGTAGCAATTACTGACATCATTTTCTGGATACGCGGCTGTATATCTTACTGCCTGACTTCAACCACATCACCGTCTTTGAGTTGTGTATCAGGTACTACCAACTGACCGTTCACCAACACTAACTTTCCCTCGAAGCCTTTATGAAATGCTGCATCTGCAGCTGTGCTACCATTTCTCAATCTCATTATTTCTCCATGAGGCCAGCAAACTATGACTACTTCGCCAAGTGAAACTGTAGGGGAAGCACTGCTGTATGGGGATCCAACTAGGCTAGCTTCTCTAAGTCCTGCCTCTATGCGCAGTTGTTCCTCCCATTGGAGCATTGTTCTTAACAGATGAACCTGGAAAGTGACAGGATCAAAAAATTTACACTTCCCAAGATGAAAGACCCAATTAGAAGGAAAAAATAATTAGTCTGATTGCCAGAATTGACCTTGTTGTTAATGCTCGCTTCTGAGGAATTTAGTTTATCTGCATTCGATCTGGTTGGCCTTTCAAGGGGGATGGGATCTGATTCAAATGAGACTTCTTTGCCCTCGAACACAGCAGAGACAACACCCCTGTACTCCTTTTCCTCTTTCTCTGTCAAATGAATGACCTGGATAAATGTAGGAAGCAAGCGCTGAAATTGGTCTAGCTGCATACATAGCATCAATTTAGAATCAGTTTCCTCTGGAAAGCACAAAACCATATTTCTTACAGCAAGCATACACATCATTACTGGACCATTGGCAGTTGGCACTACAGCGCTATTAACTCAAATAATGCAGATATACCTTGTGATATAAACCATCGCGACAGAGAGTATATTTCTCTAAGCAAGTACACAAGTCTCCATGACCTGGTTCACACCACCAAGCATCTGCTACCTGCACATGTAATCATCAAGAATTTAATTCACGCAGTTTTGAGCAGAACAAAAATCTTGACTTATCAAATCTAGACAAAAATAAAAAAATGACAGTGCTTACCTTCTTATATAACCTTGCATATGCTTCCCATCTCTTTCTTTGAAATGACTGTCTTCTTCCCGCCACTGATTCAGAAGCTTCAAGTCCGAAGCTTACAGCAACCAGCAACTCTTTTCCGCCCTCTTCAACTCTGGACAACCAGGTTTAAAAGAAACCATACAATAATTAATAGTGGAAATACGATAGCATATAGCCTCACTCGAAGGATGTATTATCTCACTCACTAAAGCTCCAAGACACAAATGAAGCTTAATTTCCCACAATGCCGTTTATTGAAGTAATTTATTCACCAGAGCCCTCTCTAATTATGATCATGAAAACTACTAGGAGAAAATAATAAATCCAAAAACAGAGTTCTAGTTAACAACCTTACAAATCCCACTCCGTGCAGGTTAAATGATTGAAAGTGGGTATATCTAAATACAAATTACCAATACAGCCTGCATACTATTGCTAAAAAATTATCACTCCGCACTACAACTTACCTAATGATGACTGCAGCAAGTAACTGGCTTTTGTCCACTCTAAGTACAGGATGACCTACTTTCAAGAATCTGTACTTCTGATATATATCATCTCTAACTGCATTCTGGTTTTCCATCTCACTGGAAGGGAATGGTGATGCTTGTAACTTGGAGCTATAAAAGCCACTTGGCGAGGGCAACTTGCTTCCTCGCTCTTTATATAGCCAGTGTGCAGCATGACCATGCTCAGCATACTCATGCATTCTCTACCAGAGAAAAAATTCTTAACACCAAGGAACATGCAAAGTGAATGAACATTCAAACTTGATTATTTACAAACAATGATACCTGAGTTCTTATTTGAACCTCAAGAGGTGCATTATCTGGACCTTTAACTGCTGTGTGCAAAGACTGATTCAAGAAATTGTGGGAGATCAACAAATCAAATTATAGTGCAAAGCTTAAGTGTAGAATAGAGCAAATGTAAAGCTACACAAATGAACCGAACCTGGTAACCACTGGGCTTCGGATTAACAATGTAGTCGTCAAATTCACCATCGATTGGAGTCCACATTCTACAAGTTAACATAATATTTCCTTTAACATCATTTTTGGCAAAATTCAACAAGCAAAACATTTGCATTTGAAAGCATATTGCAAGTTTGGCATAACAAGCTGGTTAAAACTAAATGTCTAAAACACTGGTGTCTATGACCATACATAATTCTCATAAATAAAGCGGCAAGCCAGCAATAACTTAAAGAGGACGGGGTGTCCATTCAATCAATTCAAAATGAGACAATAAAACTACAACTATACATAAATTGATCAGTCATTTGGCAAATTGTTATACAATGCCAAGCTCATGGTAATACTGGCTGACCTGTGAATTGTGTCAAGAAGACTATAGCAGCTTCGTATCGCCGGTCCATGCAAGGCTCCATTTCTATCACCAACAATCACTCTCATGGCACGAGCATCATATACTTCATATAAAGCAATGTCTTTTCGCTTCATCTAAGTTCAGTTGTGAAGCCTTGTTAGCATTTATGAATAAAGTTCACGAATACTTAATACAACAAGGGAGTAGGGAACAGAAATGAAAATCAATTGGATTACTGAATCAACCAGTAAAAAAGAATGTATGGCCATGGATCCAACATTTGTCAATGTAAAGAGAATAAAAGAGGGTGCGTAATCCCCATTCATTATTTTGCATGAGTGCACAATATAAAAATCATTTTCTTAATATCAATGCAATATTCGCAAATTCCACAGAAGCAGTGTAATAAAATCTTCAAAATAAATCTAGCAGATATTTTATACCTTGCTATAGACACTGTATAAACTTTTGAGGCGACTTGACAATGTGACTTCCATGCCAGGAACATAGCTACAATAATCAATAATAAAGAAATGTCAATTACAAATAGTTTCATGGAATATCCCACAAGCAGATGCCATTACCAAGCAAAATCTAAGACAACTTAAAGTTTGAGGATGAAGCATGACGTACGATGTTGAAATGAATATTTCTCGTTCCAGCATTTCCTCGCAGACAGTTAAAGATGCTAGAGCAACTCCGGCATCCGTCACAACTTTTGGTTTGGCGGGTGACTTTGAGCACTGGTTTAATTTATGAATAAAGTTGGCCCTCTTTTGTCGATCCATTGATAAGTCAAAAGGTAAAACAGCTTCTAGAAGATCCTGCCAGAAGATACTGAATAATGTTCAATGTGATTAAATATTAACGAAAAATATGCGTCCAGATGTCTCAGGAAATTTATACTGCCGTGATGCAGCCAGGGGAAATAAATGAAATGTAGAATAACACGAGTAACTCTAACCTTCATGCACACTGAGTCACTTAAATTTGCTGAATCACTAGAGTCAGAGATCACTGCCTCTTCATCTTTGGCTTCATTTAAACTAGCCTTTCCTGAAATTCTGCGGGTAAATCCCACCTTGCCTTTAGAGCTCCACATAGAAGCCAGCTCGGCACGCATTTGGCAAAACGGTTCAGGCTATATTAAAGGATCAGCATTCAGTAACTTCAATAAACAGAGATTGAAATTCTTAAGTTAAGGCAAATAATAAAAATGGATGACCATGTAGCTAACTATGAATAGCCAACATATTAAGCCCGAGAAGCTAACAGCCTCCCTAGTATGCAGAGCCTGTGTAAATATACTGTTAATGAACCTTCTTTGATCATGTCTAAATAAAATATGATTCTCCCAAACATTCTTAGTTTTTTTAAATGTCTAAAATTGAAATTCCATTTTGAAACTGATAATAACAGATGGAAAAAAAGACTTGAAAAATAGTATGCAACAATTAACACTCCATGGTGACTAGAAGTTACAAGGGATACACTCTCTATCAACTAAAACAAATTTCAAAAATGAACAGACCTGAAGGACAGCAAAGCATAAATCTTCCAGCTCTGCTTTCAAAGCCCATAGGCCCAATCTAGAGGCAAGTGAACACCAAATAATTAAGGTCTCCTGAGCAACAGCTTGAGCCTTGGTAGCAGGAAGCGCATAACTGGAGAGAGAAAATCCTTATTAGTAAGACCTTCATACCTAGCCATCATGGTTGTGCATATATTACAATATTACTAATATAAATATTATTTAGTTCAAATGAAAAATAGAATGCAATGCCTTTTAGGACCTAGCAACCCAACAAAGTATAAGCCATTGGTTTCTAATATTTAGTTCTTCAAAACGCTTTTGTAAAGGCCATTTTGAAGGCTTCTGTTTCAATTTGCACTTTATTTAGAAAACAGAATTGCCCGCTTAAAAAGAGCATTAACTGGATCAAGAACAAGTCAAGCAATTTACTTAAGCAAGTCCAATTAGTCAAAGAGCTTAGTCTGGCAAACACTTTTTTCCTTTTTTCATCAGAAAATGTTTATGGTTATATAGAAACAATAAACACATGGAAATTATATTTTTTGGTGAAAAGACATCAAAGAAACCTCGCTACAGAAGACTAATTTTGTAAATGAAGTTTAGGTATGTACATGGTTCTCATGTTATGCAATCGATCCGCCAGCTTTATGAGAACCACACGCGGATCATCAATCATTCCCAGTAGCATCACTCGTAAATTATCTGCCTGGGAGAACATTTAAAACACTAAGACAGTATATAAAGTTGTTTAAAGTAGGCAACAGTCTAAAACACTTGATATATTGCTCACACTTTGAATAATATAAAAATATAATAGTAGTTATATGTCTATGTGCCACACATATACAAACGTTTATAAGTTCATCAAATTTCTAATGTAATTTGAAGCCACATGAGCACCCAGGCAAAAATTATGTTTACCGCCAATGGATGCTGACATGACTATATAGATAACCAGGACAGCTTTGATATAAGGCACTCAGACCCTTAGTAACGAATGATACGACAAGATCGTACATAATTCCACAAGATAGATTTTTATGCATGTGTGCCACTAGCTACTGCCTCAAACTAAAAATGCACCATCTGTATGAGTAAATTTTTTGTAAGAAAATATTTTCATCAAAGTTTATTTGTTGTTAAATCTTCAGCACTAGATTAAGTGTACCTCTGCAATCCCAAGAGTTCCTTGGTGGACATTTTTACTCCGCGTGTCCTCCGTAAAAGCTACAGAAAGTTTAACTTTATTCATTTCAGTAAAATTAGGAATAATCACCATACACAAATAAAAAGGGCTCTGAAATTTGAACTATATTCGCATTTCACGAAAGAGTCTATAACAGACTACCAGGACCGTTCGTAGCTTAAAAGTGTCTACCAGACTTAGATTAAATGATACTAAAAGTCTACAACACGTGTTGGTACCTGATTTATAAACTCAACCTCGACACACCTGCAACCATTGTTGCTACATCATCTCCAAATGCTTCTTCAATGCTACGCGCAAGCTTTCACAAGTATCATCAACCACATCATGAAGAATTCCAGCCACAACTGTATCAACAGCCTGTAAGATTCCTATTCTTAGATAAAATAGATGTTATTGTTACAATAAACTACTAAAAAGAAGCTGATACCATGCAGTTTGAAACTATAGAGTAAAGAACCCTTATGTTGTTACTCAAAACTTCAGAAGGCAAACCAAATGGTATCAAAAGTCATTCACTGAACCAGCAAGACAAAACCAACTTCACCAGTAACCAAAGAGATGAAAGTAATTACGTATCGGATTTATTAGACCTCAAAATGGGAATATCCTTCATCCCACGGAAAATAAAAATCAAAAGCATCGAATCTCATACACATAATCAACTTAACAATAAGTACTCACTCTTTTCCCAGAAGACGGTACCAACATTGATATGATCCTAGCAGTATGGATACAATGCGTTAAGTAAGGCTCTCCTGTTTTCCTAAACTGACCATTGTGCGCTTTCCTTGCAAATGCAATCGCCTCTTGCACCTACCTTAATACATTCCGCTTCTTAGTGACAACAATTCAAACATAGCACACAACTCAAACTCAACTAAAAACTGATAAACCTTTGGATCTTCAAATATCGGGTACCCAGTCACATCCACTCCATCAAGTATCAGCACACCTGCATAACAACTTACCAACAGTCAACTCCAATGTAAAATAATTATAAGTACAAAAATTAGGGTTTGGGGCCTCACCAGGCTGTTCCTCCATCTTCGGCCAGAGGAACTCAACTTTAGTAGAAAGACAAGCTCCAGAAGCAATTGCTACAGCTGAAACAGCGACTTGCGTAATCGCAGAAGTCACGGCGCCGTGGAAGCCTGGATTGGCGACAGCAGCCGCTGCAGCGATCACGTTTCCAGACGCGATCACCGATCCATCCATAGACGATTTAACCACCAGTTTCGGCGAAATCCGACCTAAACGACATCGCATGGTTCGATTCCCCCTGCTCACGGGTTGGATTTTGTCGAAAATCAACGCGCTTCTCCTCGTGGAAAACATAACCGAGTTTTGACACGAATGCATCATCACTTCCTCTACTCCGTCAAATTTACATGCTTTTGGAAACCATCGATTTCGCGCGAGCGACGGTGAAACGATTGATGATGAAGCGATTGGATGTGAGATTCGATTTTTTGTATGGTTGGGAATCTATCGCTGATTCTGGATTACACTCTTCCTTCGTACACCGAAACTCGAGATCAACCGATCGCGGAAATACTGCTGCGCCACAGCACCGACGATCGGTGTGTATGCATTGTTTAATTGGACTTCTTACAAAAAGAATCTGTATTTGAGAAAGTTAAAACTGAACTTTTATTAGATATATATATAAAGGGAAAGTATTATGTGGAACCCTCACCTTTTCATGAATCTATGGATCCCTCTTTGCATTCGTTGATTGCATTTACTGTTTGCATTTTGGACGCACCAGATTGTGCCAGCGCATTAATGAGCATGTGCAACTCACGTGTGCATTTGTCATGTGCAAACACGTGGCACAATCTGGTGCACACAAAAAATACAATCAACGGTGATGAAGGGGGATCCATAGAAAGAGGGGGTTCCACATGATACTTCCCCTATATATAAATTGTATATAATTCCTATCAAAAAGTAAAAAATCAGAATCTGCATTTCGAAAAAATGATATAAATACCATTTGTGGGAAAGTGTACCATTTTGCTTACGACAAAACTTATGCAAAGCATGATCTAAATATGAAGAATTGCACATACACTGAATGTACATTGAGAGGCTTAGAAAGAGTTTAACAAAGAAGACAGTCCGGAGTTATTATGCTCCTTGAGAGTGGAAGCTAGCCAATCAATCCCTCATAGAGGCCTTTTCCTTTTCGAGCGCAAATTCTTTCTATGTGCCATTTTCGGTTTTTGAGTTCCTAGAGACAGCCCTTTAGTTACTCCTCTTGGTGTCATCGCCCCTCCCTGACCAAAAGAAGAGCATTCAATCAAATTTATTCGAAGATAATCAGTTTTGTAAATGATTTTGTTTGAATATACCAAATTAGTCTTCAAAATGATAAACTTTGGGGTTCAAACTTCTTTATCTACAGTCACCATAATTTCTATTCTTGCAATTCAAGTTTCCGATCCAGAAATGAGAATGTATAATTTCAAAAATAAACTAGAAACTGAAAGAGGAAGACACAGGCGAACGGAGAGAGAATCACATAATTGAAGCTCCTTTTACCTTACGAGGCCTAGAGGATCAACAACCAAATCTTTGGAAATTGCGACGGGGAGCTAAAGTTCAAGTGCATCGGAATCTGATGGCTTAACTCTTAAAATTGCGAGCAAAAGAGCTGTGGATAAGAGGACTCTACAGGAGAAGCAATGCGGATTTAACTAGACCTATTTACCACTTAATGAATCATGATTCACTGGAAGAATATGGCAACTTCCGGAAAGCTCAAGTAACGGCAGAATATTACTCAAATGCCTGCTAGATTGACTGATTCACTACTAATTCTCTGGATTCCAGGAATGATAGTTGGTTCCTGGTCAGGTTTATCTTCTCTTTTGTTTCCGAAATTTTGTCTTGAACCTCTCGCACAATTTTCTCAGGAGCTCTTTCTTTGAACTGCATGCAACAGGTCACAAGGAAACATGAATTTAGCAATGAACAGTGTTAAGTTTAAGTAAATAACAAAGGATCATACATACATTAGGAGAATTAAGTCGAGCCACAAGTGCATCATACTCCGTCTGCATTTTGGAAAGACGTTTAGATAACCTTTGGACTTCAGCAGTAATGTCAACCATATCAGCTAATGGAAGATACGCCTCCAGTCCTTCGCCAACTACAATGTGAACTGACTGGTTTGCATCCGCTTCATCATACAAAAAATCGCATGCCAACTCGGTTAGTTTATCGTGTCATTTGTTGATTCAAAAGTAGATTATATGGGATTAAAGTAGTATGATTTTTTAGACCGCAGGCACAATCAGAGACAAAAGATCACTCCTGAATGACTACCATTGAAGTACAAATGAAATATTGAAGTTTTTGAGCCAGTTGCAAACTAAAAAAATTGTGCGAAAATAAAAACAAGCTCTCAACACATATTTTACCTGGAGGAGCTTCTGTAAACATGATGTTTTGCAACTCTAACCTTGAGAGAAGGGACAAAACCTCCTTTTCTTTCTGCAAGAACAATTGGAGTAAGTAAAATCTCACAAGAGCGGGCACACACACTCATATATATACATATTAATTTTTGCGAAGTCGCTCAGAAGCCTTACTGATATATATTGAAGAACCTCAGGACTAGCCACGACTGAAGCAGATATACGTTTTGCTGGCTCAACAGAATACTCTGCTCGTGCATTACGTATTGATTTCGTCTGAAACAGATGAAAAAGCAGTCAATCATAAGTAATTAGACTTTAGAGACTGATAAAAATATCAAAGGGAAGAGAACTCGTTCCCACCAAAGCTTGTAAATTTTCAAACTTTTTTATAGAGTTGATATCCGTGGGGAGTCCAGTCTTTGGCCAAGGACTAACAATAAGCGCTTCAGTTCTATTGGGGAGAGACTGCACATTGTGCGCACAGGAAGATTAACATACTCACTTAACGGCCATTCTAGAAAATTTTAAGATGTATTTTTTCTACCTGCCACAGTTCTTCGGTCACAAACGGCATAAACGGATGTAAAAGTTTTAAAATATTCTCGAAGACATACAGAAGAACTGCCTGTGATACAAAAGCAGCAGACTTCCCTCCAGAGTTAAGGCGAGCTTTACTAGCTTCAATATACCTGGGCATTAATTAACACCGTACAAGTCAGAAAAACAACCACAATTGCTTATCAATAAAGGAAGGGAAAAGACAAATTAACAACAGGCCTCAAAAAAATTAGGCTGTTTAAATTGTTTGCAGGATGACCAAATGCTTTTCTTTAGGAGGCTTGGATAGTTTTAGAGGAATAAATGACTAATTTTTCAACATGCTGGAACAAGCCTTATATACCACTCAGAGGACCGAATCTTTCCATACTAAACTTGCCCTTGGACAAACAAAAAATGATAATTAGAAGAAACTGCTTGAAATATTAAAGAGAATTTACCAATCCGCAAAGTCACCCCAAAAGAAATCATATATCGCCCTTCCACAATCTCCAAAGAAAAATTTATCATAGCTTGTGGTGACATCATTAATGAGCAAGTGCAAACCAGAGATCTGTGGATAGGATTTGAACCGTGAGCGGTATCATTTCTTCTGAAAAGCCATAAACTGAAAGGAAATTTCTATTTGGCTTACCACCCAACTTTCTGGCAATGGTAGTGTTAACAGTGTCTCTTCCATTTCAAACTGGGAGAGAGCCATGTTGCTTTGTTAGAACAAATCAACAAACTAATGGGAAGAAGACAAATCAGGCTTTTGCTTATGATTGATAATAAATCAAACAGTTTGTTCTCAAATAACAGGGTTACACTTGTCTATTTTTTGGATGTCAATTGTTTAACACTTTTGTACAGCTAGTTTGCCCTTAATATTCCACATTTAAAATGTTATACACGCCACACACTTTGTGTTCAAGGTGTATCATGTATGACATCGAACATTCAATAAAACCTGACAAATCACTGAGCAAACAGCACTACAGATCCAACTTTCAGACATCTGAGAGTTAAGATACCTTGTACGAGTAAATACCATCCCAAGAAGATGAATCATCTTTGCTAGGCAAATTTTGGAGGATAAATTTGCCTGCATTCCACAACTTGTTAGTGAATGCTTTGTTCGCAGCCAATCTTTCACTGGACAAGTTAAGGTCCTAATCCATTCAAGAGAACTTGTCACTAGAGCATAATAGACATACCAAAGGTGGAACAAACATGAACTTTCCTTTAGAAATACCTGACCAGGAGTTCCTAAAGCTATAGAGAACCTTAAAGCATCTGTGCCAAACTCTTTGATTGTGTCGATTGGGTCGATAACATTTCCTAATGACTTGGACATCTTTCGTCCCTAATGTATTGAGATAATGTTACACAGAGTTCTGAGAACCAGACTCGAAAAATAAGTATAAAGTTCACTAACTTGCGCATCCCTGATAAGCCCATGAAGATAGACATATTTAAATGGAACTTTGCCTGTAAACTCAATTCCCATCATCACCATTCTCGCCACCCAAAAGAATAGTATGTCATGCCTGACACGATAATGAAACCTACTAAAACACACTGATTAGATGAATTAATTAAGTGATATTACAATTACATACCCTGTTTCGAGTACAGTCGTGGGATAAAACTGAGAGAAATCAGCAGCAGACTCATCTGGCCATCCAAGAGTACTGAAGGGCCATAACGCACTGGAAAAAACCCAACTGAATGCTTTATATTCACTCACAAGTCACAACCAAGTTCAGATGGTAGATAAACATGCAAACCAAATGTCACAAATATGATACTTGGTTAACTTTAGCATATGCTATCAAATTGAGAGCAAGTGTGGCTTTCAGTGATAGCACTACATAAGGACTAGGAAAAATCAGTTACAACTCACCTTGAGAACCAAGTATCAAGAACATCCGGATCCTGATATATTTCAACATCTTTTCCGTACTGTTGCCGGGCTTTCTCAAGAGCCTCGTCAGAGTCCTTAGCAACAATGTAATCTTCTTCACAATCTCGACCTGAAACATACCAGACCGGTATTCTGTGCCCCCACCACAGTTGTCTGCTTATACACCAATCCTTAATATTGGAAAGCCAGTGGTCGTAGATCTGAAAGAGAACAAAAAATGCAAAACGTAAAATATATTAAAAGCAAGAAGTGTCTGGCTATTCTGAGCATGTGCAAGTGCAACTACCGAAGTTTTGGAGATACACCAACCATTATTTGTGATTACTGAATGAAAAATACATGCATTATACTTGAGTGAATGCAAATATACACCTTTTATGGTAGCCCTATTGAATAAAACAAATAAGGTGACAACAGCCACATTTAAAAAAATCAGCACAGTTACCTTTTCGAATCTTTCGGGGATAATGATCAATTCTCCTTTTTTGACAGCATCAAGGGCCTTTTCAGCTAAAGGTTCCATAGTTACAAACCATTGCTTACTGACAAGTGGCTCTTGAAAGAATTCAGAGTATATTGAGTTTGTAGAGTGTGGAAGAATGACAAGTAAGGAAGTAAACAAAGAAAAGTTGAGAAAAGAGTATTGATTGTACTAAATAACAAGAGTACACAAGTAGGGTATTTATACAAGTCTTAGGAAACCATGTTGGCCTAGCTAAGGTTGGTTTAGGTAAGTAGATAATCAAGATTTGGTTTCTTTAGGAAACCTTGAATATCTTTAGGAAACCTTGAATATCTTTAGAAACTTACTGCCCAAGCTTGGTCCTTCATGTTTCCTTAAGTCCAACATGTACCCTACATTTCCTTATTCTAACACTCCCCCTCAAGCTTGACTAAAGGATTTAGACAAGCTTGGACCCTAGAGCCCTTGCCTCATTAAAAACCTAAGTATGGAAAACCACATGGGATAAAACCATACCTAGGACAAAAAGAGTACAAGAACCTTCGGCAGGGTTATGTCTAAGGGATGACACTTGTGAGTCCAAGCCTTGAATGGATGAACTCACACACCTTGCTACTAGCAGCCTTTGTGAAGATGTCTGCTAGTTGATGCTCACTTTTTGTGTAGCTCAGCTGAATCACTCCTTGCTCTACAGCCTCTCTCACCTTGTGGCAGTCCACTTCTATATGCTTTGTTCTCTCATGAAACACTGAGTTGGATGCAATATGGATGGCCGCCTGATTGTCACAATGCATAGTGATGGGTGTGTTGATCTTGATGCCTAGGTCGTTGAGGAGAGCTTTAATCCATATCAACTCATTTGTTAGCTTTCTCATGGCTCTATACTCTGCCTCAGCGCTTGAACAAGAGATCACCTTCTGTTTTTTGCTTCTCCAAGTCACGAGATTACCTCCAATGAAGGTGCAATAACCTGTGGTTGATTTCCTATCATTCCTATCTCCTGCCCAATCTGCATCACAATAACCTACCACATCGGTGTTGCCATTCCTTCCCATCCAGATTCCTTGACCAGCCGTGCCTTTGAGGTACTTCAAAATCCTCTCTACCATGTGCCAATGGTGCATCTTTGGTGTTTGCATATGCTGGCTAACCTGATTCACGGAAAAAGCATATATCAGGTCTTGTGATAGTTAAATAAATCAACTTACCAACCATCCTTCTGTACAGCTTTTCATCCTCAAAGGGCTTTTCTTCAATCTCCCCCTCACGTATGACTTTGTATCCTTCCTCAAGTGGAGTCTTTGCTGGTTTCACTCCAAGCTTTCCTGCTTCACACAAAAGATCAAGTGTGTACTTCCTTTGTGATAAGAATAACCCCTCTTTCGAGTTGCACATCTCAATACCAAGAAAGTACTTTAGTTCACCCAAGTCTTTAATATCAAAAACCGAATTGAGAAAAGTTTTAGTTTCGAGTATACCTTGTTTGTCATCTCCTGTGATGATGATATCATCAACATACACAAGGATCACAACTATACCTGATGGCGTAGTGAGGGTGAAGAGTGTATGATCAGCTTGAGATTTGTGAATCCTCTTTTGATGAGAGTTGTGCTCAGCTTGTGGTACCATGCTCTTGGTGATTGCTTTAGACCATAGATAGCTTTCTTAAGCCTAAGAACCTTACCTGGTTTGACCATGCTTTCAAGCCCTGGTGGAGGATGCATATAGACTTCTTCTTCAAGCTCACCTTGTAGGAATGCATTCTTGACATCCATCTGCCATAGATCCCATCCTAGGTTTGTAGCAACTGAGAGGATGACTCGAACTGAATGGAGCTTGGCCACAGGTGCAAAAGTGTCAAGGTAGTCTTCCCCATATGTTTGAGTGAATCCTCTTGCCACTAACCTTGCTTGTACCTCTCAATCTGTCCATCACTCTTGTATTTGATGGTGAATACCCATCTGCTGGTCACGGCCTTCTTACCTTTGGGAAGATCAGATTCATGCCAAGTTCCATTCCTCTCCATGGCTTTGGTCTCTTCTTGAATTGCAGCCATCCATTCCTTGTGGTCTTTGGCCTCTTCATAGGTTTAGGGACTTCCCCTTCGTCCAACTTGCTGATGAAGCTTCGGTGATCCTTTGGGAACCCATCCAAAGAACAAACAGACTGAATAGGATAAGCAACAGCAGTACCATTATAAAATATCTTCCAGTTTGATGGAGACTTCCTCAGCCTAGTGCTTCTTCTTAGAGTTTGTGTTTGCTCAGCTTGAATTGATTCTGGTTCTTGATCAGCTTCTTCTTCATTCTCTCTTGATCATTCTGAGTTTGATCTTCATCTTCTTCATTCACAGAATCTGAACTCTCCTGGTTCTCTTCCTGATCATGACTTGATGAGTCAACTTCTTGAGGAGTTGTGGTTGAATCTTCATCAGATTCATCATGTGCATCATCCTGTATTCCCCCCTCATGATCAGGATGGGGAACACAAGGAGATGTGCTAGGGACCGAAGGTGTGGTGATGAAGTTGTCAATGATCCTTCTCAAGCTGCAACTTTGTCTGATGGAGAGTTTGAGATATCTTTCACTTCCTCCCATCCTGCCTTGTCAAAGTAAGCTTTGGATTCCATGAACTTCACATCCCTGGATACCAAGACCTTTCTTGAAACAGGATCATAGCACTTGTATCCTTTTTGGGTGGCAGAATATCCAATGAACACAGCCCTTGTGCTTTTCTCATCCAGCTTAGTTCGAAGCTCACCTGGAACTAACACAAAACAAAGGCACCCAAAAACCTTTAATGATTAATGGAAGGTTTGGTTTTGTTTAGTACCTCATATGGAGATATGTCATGAGGACTTTGGTGGGAATTCTGTTGATCAAGTAGCAAGCTGTCATAACAGCATCCCCCCAAAACCTCTTAGGCATATTAGTGTGAAACATCATGGACCGTGCCACCTCCATAAGATGTCTATTCTTTCTTTCAGCCACTCCATTCTGTTGAGGTGTATAAGGGCAGCTCGTTTGGTGATCAATCCCATTCTTGGCTAGGTGTTGCTTGAATGCGTTGCTCATGTATTCTCCTCCATTATCTGTTCTAAATGTTTTGATCTTCGCATTGAAGTGGTTAGTAACATAATTCTGAAAATTAATGAAGGCATCTAGTACTCTATCCTTAGAAGGTAATAGGTTAACCAAGTATATTTCGACTTTTCATCTATGAATGTAACAAAGTACTTATGGTTATCCCTAGATATGCAAGGGGCAGTCCATACATCCGAGTGTACTAGGTCAAAACAGTTTTCATATGATGTTTTAGAAGTTGGAAATACTGATTTGTGATGTTTACCTAATATACATGCTTCACATTCATCATGTTTAAGTTTAATATCAGGAAACAACAAGTTTAATGCCCTCGGATGAGGATGCCCCAATCTAGCATGCCAAATTTCATTATTCGCATTAGATACTTCTGAATTGAAAGTAAAAGATTCATCATGCAAAGAAATATAGGAACTAGCTAAGTTGTCAAGGAAATAGAGGCCTTCTTTGGAAACACCTTCACCTAGAGAGCACCGGTCTTAATATCCTGAAATCGAAGCTCATTAGGACCAAACATCACCCAACAATTAAGATCAGTAGCAATTCTTTTGACAGATAAGAGGTTAGATGTAAAATCAGGCATGAAGTAAGCTTTAGAGTCCTTATTAAACAATCTAACAATACCTAATCCTTTAATAGGCACACGGTCACCATTAGCAATTTCTACATGTCCTTTTGTTGGTTGAATGTTTTTGATTAGTTTGGAGTTCGAAATCATATGATGTGAAGCACCAGAGTCGACTATACAGTAATCAGATTTATTAGAAGCAAAGAGAGACATACCATTGGACTTACCCATGCTCTCCTTAAAGGCATGGAGGAGAGCATCTAGGTCTGATTTCTTCAAGTATTGATCCTCCTTAGGTCCGGTTGAGTCCTCATTAGCTTTATTGGCTTGTGGTTGCTTGAATTTGGCAGGTTTCAAGTGAGGGTGTAGAATCCAACACTTGTCTTTTAAATGGCCTCTTTTTGCAGTGATCACACATCAAACTCTTCCTCTCATCAACTTTGTTAACCACCTGGTTAGCCTTTTCATCCACAACTCTATGAGCCACACTTAACTCCTTCTTCCCTTCAAAAAGATAAGTGGAGCCTTGCTCCTTCTGAATTTGTGCACACACTTCTTCCAGGGAGGGGAGCTTGTCTGCCCTTAGAATGTGTTTGACAAGATCTTTGTATGAGTGATCTAGGGTTTGCAGCAACCCAAACACCTTATCTTCTTCCCTTCTTTTGTTGAGGATTGCAGGATCAATAGTTTGAGGTCTCAATGTCTCCAATTCTGCCCATAGTGTGTTGAACCTCCCAAAGTGCTTTGTGAACTCCATATTATCTTGGCTTAGGGTGTTGAGTGCCCTCTTGACCTCAAACACACGGCTCAGATTGCTTGTGTTGCCATAAACCTTCTCAAGTGTCTCCCACAGGGCTTTGGCATTCACACAAAAAGAGTAGGCTTCAAGGATTGACACATCCAAAGAGGCTTGTAGTATGGTCATCACCAATAAGTCCTCTTGTAGCCACTTCTCTTCATCACATCTTGTGACAGGTTTCCCATCATCTCCCTTGGTAGTAATTGTGGGGGCCTTATCACCCTCAAGATGAGAACATAACCCCTTACTCCCCAAGGTAACTCTGGCCATTCTAGACCATAGAACATAATTAGGCCCCTTAAGGACCACTGGTATTGCCACAACTCGAGTATCCATGATGAGAGTTTGTGGAAAAAAAAATTTGATTTTTTTTATGTGCGGAAGTTGTTTAGGATCTTGCTCCTGATACCATGAAAGAATTCAGAGTATATTGAGTTTGTAGAGTGTGGAAGAATGACAAGTAAGGAAGTAAACAAAGAAAAGTTGAGAAAAGAGTATTGATTGTACTAAATAACAAGAGTACACAAGTAGGGTATTTATACAAGTCTTAGGAAACCATGTTGGCCTAGCTAAGGTTGGTTTAGGTAAGTAGATAATCAAGATTTGGTTTCTTTAGGAAACCTTGAATATCTTTAGGAAACCTTGAATATCTTTAGAAACTTACTGCCCAAGCTTGGTCCTTCATGTTTCCTTAAGTCCAACATGTACCCTACATTATTTCCTTATTCTAATTATCTATGAGATAAAGGCAACAATGTCAGAATAATATAGCGATATGTGGGTGAATCATAATTTTTGTGACAAATCACCTCTCCACCGCGCTGAGACCTCGGAACCCTTGAAGTATGTGGTTCTTTCTTAACAGCTAGTTTAGTCTCTTCTAAATCTGCCCAAACTTTTTTCCGAGCTTCAAACCTATCAAGGCCCCTAAGACCCAAAAAGAAAAAGAAAATACATTTCAACATTATCTAGGGGATGAACCTTCAATTGCGGAGCCATATAAAGTTGTAAACTTGATACTGCAGTGTGCACGTACGTACTTATACAGCACAGCAACCTCGTTAAGTGTTCCATCCTTATTCATGACATTAAGTATTGGGAGTCCAGTTTTTCTTGCAAGGAGATAATCATTGTGATCATGACCCGGGCTTACTTTCAAGACTCCAGTCCCAAAGTCTTTATCGACATACTGTTGCAGCTCACAAATTATAAACTCTAAATAAAGTAAGAAAAGGAAAGACCAAATTTCAAAAGTGGAATTAAACAAAGCTGATTGGTAAGTTTCATCATATTGGATTGATACAGAAATCTACACTTCTGTTTTTATACACCAGCTCTTGAGATCAGCATCTTCAAAGATAATTAGGTGGAGAATATGCTTGATATGCATGGACAGAACAAAGAATAACCGCAATAATAATATGGTGTCAAACTACCTTGTCAGCAATTATAGGAACATGGCGTCCAAGTGTTAGAGGTACAATGGCATTCATGCCAATATACTTTGAATAACGTTCATCCTGCAAAATGAAATTCACATTGATATACCCAAGACCAGGAGCAGTCACTATTAAAAACATATGTGCATACAACATGGATAAGAGACGATACACAAAAATAGAAAATTCAGAGGTTCTTACCATAGGATTCACTGCAATAGCAACATCACCAAATAATGTCTCTGGCCGTGTTGTTGCTATAGTCAAGAAGTCGCTCCTTAAAGTTCAGAAAAAGTCATACTTTTAAATTTTAATATTAAACAAGGAATCACTACATATTCAAGCACTCTATCGGAAAATCAATTGATGTCATCAAATGATTAATTTTTCCCAAGGGGAAATAATTTCTAATAAAATGAGTTTAATAGTACAAAATCACTAATCTTGCTAAAAATGTAAGAGTGAACCAAATTGTCACTTTTCAACAATCTAATATTGTGTTATACTAAAAGAACCAAATCCCGTCAAAAACACAACTTTTGGCGAATGGCGTGGATATTTATAAAATTACCTAGAACCTCCAGCAACACGATATTTGATATAATATAAAAATCCAGGTTCTTCCGAGTATTCTACTTCCTGGTCAGCAATGAACAACACTGAGATCAGAACACTGACCGAATTCACAGAGGGTGATGGATTCCACGTTTAGGCTAACTGTAACATACCAAGTCTGAAACTGCGGTCTGCAAATTAGGAGACCAGTTAACCATGTAAGAACCTGAGAGAACAGATGAACAAAAGGACATCATGAAGTTAACATGGTGTAATAACAACATCCCAATTGGCACAAGTTTTCTAAGAGATCAGGCCATACATGATAATATTCTATAAATCGAAGTTGATCAATTATAAGATACAGAGTAACAGTTCTTTGAAACTTAAAATCATAAGTTTAAAATTTAACAAATACCTTGGTATATCAAACCCTTTTTATGAAGCCTTACAAAGGCCTCTATTACAGCTCCTGCAATAGTAAACAAACTCTGTGAACATCCAAGCGAGACATCAAAATTTAGTGGTTTTAAAATATGACCGTGAATGCTTTCAAATGATATTCCATAAGCATTATAATGAAGGTTAATTTGATGATATTAGAGTTATAACTCTGTTAAGATGAAAGTCTTTTAACGTTTATAGATATCTTACGACTTAGCTGCTCATCAAGAGTAAAGTGTTCTCTAGTCCAATCGCAAGACGCACCAAGCCTCTTAATTTGATTTGTGATGGTGCTTCCATACCTGATAAATGCACATATTTTCATATCACTACGACTGAGCTATACGATACAAATAAAATGCCAACATTATAAAACATATATATAAATATTATCGTGAATTAGATAAATCTTAACTTCTCTTTCCACTCCCATACTCTAGCTGTGAAATCCTCTCTAGACATGTCAGCCCGTTTTATTCCTTCTTTTGCAAGCATCTTCTCCACGACCAACTGAGTACATAAAACATAAGTTTAAACAATTCTGGAAATAAATTCAATAAATATGGACTAAAGAGCAGGTTATCAATTACTAAAAGTCTCAAAAAGGATCTGTAAATATTAATATGTAACTAACTAATTGAACTATGCCTGAGTTGCAATTCCAGCGTGGTCTGTCCCAGGAAGCCATAATGTCGGTCTCCCTTGCATGCGATTATATCTGACCATGATATCCTGAAAAGCGAAACCTCATTGAATCCACATTAAAACACAATGTCCACATGCCACAACATACTATCAAGGTCTCTAAGAAAAACTACTTCTGTGGCCATTGACATCACTCATCATTGATGCAGGAAATAAAGACATTAAAGATACATGCATGTGCTGCAGAAGCAACTAGTTTTGTATTACATTTTCTGCCAGCTAACACGGTAACTTGCGAGATTTTGCGGCTTTAAGTCCAATAATAGGGAGGTCTCTTGACCATACTTCTAGTTTGAAGGTTATCGTGCGAAAACAAGAAATGAATCATTACAAAAGGTAACTTATAAGTGCAACAATTTTTAATATAAATTCAGCATGTCTTGCAAAAAGCTGAACATGTCAATATTTATCTCAACCTCAAGAGTGACGAACATTGCATGCCCCATATGCAGAGAACCTGTTACATTCGGAGGAGGCATTGGAATCACAAAAGGATCTCCCCCTTTTTCAGAGGATGGTTTAAAGTAACCTTCGGATTCCCACCTATAAATTCAAATACACTTACTTAGACTATTCATAGATACATGCTTCTTTACTTATTTAATAAGTCATGCTCATAAACGCCTTCAAACACAAATGTGCTACCATTTAAAACCTCAAACCGAATTTGTTACCATTTATATATCCGTTCTTCTGCATCAAAATCGAATGACTTAGCCACCTCTGGAGACGTAAACACGCCTTTCTTCAATGCCGCAACTACTACGAAACATCATCAAGAAAACCAATAAATTAATTCACATCATTTCAAAATAAAACAAAATCAAGATTCAAAACAGTAGCAAAATTAACAACACAATCAATTTCAAACTCAAATTCAGGAAAAGTTGCTGAAGTAGAATTTTCAAACATTTGACATTGAACTGACCGGTAAAACAGCGTCGTTTAGGACGGCGATGAGAAAAGAGAATCGGATTGAACCGATGCATGAAGTTCGGAGATAACAGACTGGGGCTGTATATCAACATATTGAGTTGATGTCGATAAACCCCGAGCGTTGGAGTATTTGGGGTTTGAGTGAAGATGAGAACCGCAAGGCCGAATGAAGATGACGATGTGGTGACTAATTTTCAATCTGACCTCTTTAGTTTTTCTTATTTACATTTTTGCCCCACTCTTTGATCCTATTTACAGGTAAATGTCTTTTGTAGTTTTGTATCTGACAAACAAAGGGTAAGTGAAAGTGTTTTTTTGAAATTTAAGATGGTGGCCGGAGTTAATTTCATTATGCTGTGTACGAAGTTTTGCTCAATTTTGAGGTTTTTATGGATTTCGTGATGGATGAGTGTTTCGTTTGGAATTAAGACGGCAAGGTTGGATTTATGATGTTGGGTGTTGAGGTTTGCTTTTTGTGCAATTTCGAGGATGTTGCTACAAAAATAAAAGTAACTCATTTGTTGTGTTTTAATTGGGATTCGGATCTGATGCAGCACCAAAATGACGTTATTTTAATGTTATTTATTATAATCTTACTTAATTTTGGATGTACCTTTTATCAAAATTTATATAGTTTTGGATCGCTACATAATATTGTTTCAGCACTGTATCTGAATCCGTTTTAATGGTGTTGTTTAAGGATATGAGAATTGGAAATTGTTGAAAATACCGTGGGTTTGTTTTATTACAGCTGACTAGATTTTGGGTATTTTTGGTTAGATTTTGCTAGGTAGATTTTCCGCAATGGTGGATGATGAGCTATGGAGACATTGTAACTAGAGATCGAAAAGAGGATGGTTGTGCATCAAAAAGAGAGGGGAGTGTTTATTCTCAAATCTCCAGTCAGTTTGACTTTCTCTTTTAAGAAACAATTCATCCAATGGGTTGCATCTCTTCCAATGGGTTTAGAAAATTTTAGAGCCATTAGGTTGCGTGGAAATTATTTATTGTTCAAATAAATTGTATACCCATGTTTATTTACTTTCTGTTTGCGGGAAAAACAGTAGAAAGAAAGTTCAAGGAAAACGATAAATATAAGTAATTTTTCTATGTAAAATTGAGTGGAAATTTATTTTTTTTTTAATTTTTTTCTTGATACAACCAAATACCCATATATTTTCCTTAAATTTCTTTTTCACTTATTTTTCCATACAACCAAATAGAACCTTAGGATCAAAGGTTATCTTTGAATTAATAATTTTCTGATGATTAAATTTAAATAAAAAATATTCATCTAACCTCAATTCTGTGATTTTTGCATGTTAATTTTTAAAACTAAATTGAAAATCAAATAAAACATAACATATTGAATTTCACCAAATCAACTATCATGATTATACCTTACAATCTTACAAAAAGTGCAAGAGTCGTAAAGTTGAATAGTCATGTATTTGAGTTAAAATTGTGACCGTATACGTAAATGAACTAACGAAATGTAGAGAACCACTCAACTAAATCTATACATGTATTTTGCATCCGTACATCCTCATCTTAACCGTTAATCTCATCTTCTAATTCATTTATTAATTGACACATGTCTATCTTTTTACTTTAATTTACTCACTCAATCTAATCAAATCTACTAACACAAAAGTAGTCACGTGTCAATCAATGAATGAATTAGAAAATGAGATGAACGATGGAGATGAAAATGTATGAATGCAAAATAAGGATATAGTTGTAGTTGAGTCTCCTCACGAAATGTAAGCTTAAATTATACTCCCTCCGTCCCATTATGAGTGTCTCATTTCCTTTTTGGTTGTCCCAAAATGATCTTCTCATTTCCTAAAATAGAAACTTTTTACTTCTACATTTATACTCTCTTTCATACTTTTTATCTCACTCATTCTCTTTCTTACTTTTTATCTCACATTTTTCAATTTTCTTAAAAACCGTGAAAGTTCTCATATGGGACACTCAAAAACGAAGAGAGTAGATGCAAAAGGCTAGGTTTTTATCGTCAACTTGAAAACATTATCTTATCTACAGATGTGCCCATGCAAGTGTAAAGTGTGAGCATCCTAAGACAAATTGCCATTAAACGATTGATTTGTTTTTGTCGGAGATGAAAAATAAATAGCAACTCATGCCAAAATTTCACGACACGACTACATGAGATCCATAATCCATTCATATGGGCTGCCCTGCAACTGCCAGCCGCCAGGTCCACGTTGCCTTGTAATTCAACTAACAATAATTGCATGTTGTCAATCTCATCAATTTTAGATCGACTTGTCAAATATCTACATTTTCTTGATAACGTATGATGCCCAAATTGTTCTTAAAAGGTTGGTGGTACGTTGATTATCTCTTAGTTTTGCAATTGAGAGCGTTCGAATTCGAGTGGTCGAGACTTATCCTTTCATCTCACTATATGTGAGGAGGCTTTTCGCTCTTGCAGATTTTTTTTGAAGGTTTTTTCTATTTTCTTTGAATGTGGGGCTTGGTTGCGTTGTTGTTCTTGAAATTCGTGAGGAAAAAAATTGCGGCCTATAACACTACAAAAATATAAATAAGCTAAAACAAGTGGTTAGAGTGATTTTAAAATAGTACCTCATACTAACCAATTTAGTAGTTAGGTATGGTTAAATATAATATTTAGTACCTGCATTAGAATCTCTCTCTAATGCAAGTTTATATCTCTCTATATTTAAAACGCAACTTCCTGAATTGACGGTCACTTTTGTAACCACAATTTCTTTCCAATTTTACCCTTAGATAATTTAAATAAAAACAAAATTTATATTAATAAGTAAAAAGTAAAATTAAATTAAATAAATAAATGTTATCTGCACAAAATTTGTGCATCAATTTACTAGTATTAGTTAAACATGTAAATAATTTTTTTTAAAAAGAAAACAGTTACACTTAGTTAGTTCACACAAGAAAAAGGTTATAACCAAATTTTATTATTAATAGTAATAATATGACGAATGATTTTTACAGTATAATATTCAATCGTCATTCAGTTTTCGACGAATGAGACACTGGGTTGTCTATATTCAATTGTGCTTAAGCATCGATGGACATATTTTGTCACACAAGAGGTATTATTTCAACAGTTAATTTTGAATTAGTAAGAATATATATTTTTTGGAAATTAAAAACCCAAAACCCCTTAAATGATTGATTTTCAAATTGTCTATACTAATCGATCAGGATCATGTATTTCTGTCGACAAAAGTTAATTATATTTAGGTAGTCCAATTATTGCCATTAATTTATGTTAGTCTTTGATTAAATATGACGGTTGTTTTTGTAAATTAAATACGGATGATTGTAATTAACTGTTATTAAAAATAAATTATTAGATAAATAAAAATCAACGATTAAAATGATGTGTGTTATTACGAAAATATATATGTCTCTCTTAAATATGTTTCCTATTTAGGTATCATTTTGTTAAAAAACTACACGGTTAGAATCAAAGATTATTTGAATGGACAGTTTTTCAATTCATGTGTCCTCAACTTCCCCAAAATTTACATACCAATCCTCTTCATCTCCAACCAACCATTCACCATAAATAACCCAATACAACAACTTCCATTTCCATCACCTCTCCCTACTTCAAATTACACCACTCCTCAGTCCTCAACAAAACCCACCCTCCATTTTCATCCATCGACCACAAACAACCTAAATATGTCAGCAGCCACTGTCAGTACTAACAAAGTTGAATCCGACAATAACGAAGTATTGTTGAAAAAAGGCATAGCAGAACTGTACGATGAATCGTCCGGCATGTGGGAAGATATTTGGGGTGACCATATGCATCATGGTTTTACGACGTTGGTGAGGAAACTGCTGTGTCCTTCCTGATCATCGTTCTGCACAGATTCGGATGATCGAAGAGGCTCTGCGTTTTGCTGGAGTTTCTGATGGTTAGTGATTAAACCTTTTCATTTTTTGCACGTTAATTAATTTTCATCACGTGGTTTTTATTTAGTAATTTGTAGTAGTTTGTGGAAAAAGGTGAAATATTGAATCGGTCGATGCAATCCTTCCAATAGGAGTGACCTTGGGTTGCGTGATTTGCTTGAATTTTAGTGAACTCAGATCAGATCTAAAATGAATATTAATAATCAGAAATTATGAAGACTGATTTTGTGATATAATTAGCAGCTACGTATACATGTAATTTGACCTAAAATTTAAGAATGTCTTCCAACAACTCACAATAATTCACTAATAATAAAGAGGTGAATTTGTTAATGAAGGTGATTACAAGATAGTGAACTGAAAATTATTTATTATTTTGCGATGCATTATAATAAAAATATTAAAATAAAAGTTAATATATTTAATCTAAGAGTTTGGATTTAGAGAGATAGTGAATTTTCGTAAGACATAAGAACATCATCTCAAGCGTTGATTTTGATTGATATTACGATTGTGATATAATTATTTTTTAATTAAAATAGGAGGTTGAATTTCCAAAATACACAGACAGTTGAGAATTACGTTATCAATATCAACCATTGGATTAATATAAATCAACAATCGAGACGATTTTCTTCCGTCTCATAAATATTTACTTGGAGAAGAGATCATGTGAAAAGTAAATGTTTAGTTATAAAGTAAAAAAACTTCTCCTCCTGACATAATATTTGATAATGTCAATTGATGAATTGTTAAAGAAAGTGTTTAAAAAGGTGATTCAATCATTAACATAATATTGTCGTGTTATATCTTATCACAGTTCTCCGCCTAAACGATATGTTAAGATTCCGACACATGTATATGAACAAATAAATCTTGTCATCAATATTACAAATGTGTGGTGGTGGAAATTTCAGGAATGTGTTTGTTTTGTAGTTTGATGAAGTTTGAATTCCTTGTGGTTTTTTTGTGCAGAGATGAAGCCAGGGAGGATTGTGGATGTGGGGTGTGGGATTGGAGGAAGCTCCAGATACTTAGCTAAGAAATATGGCGCGAAGAGCTGTGGAATTACTCTTAGTCCAGTCCAAGCTCAGAGGGCTCAAGCTCTTTCTGCTGCTCAGGGTTTGGCTGATCAGGTAATTTTATAGTTAGTCTTGATGTCAAATAGTTCATTTTAACACATGGTTAAATGTGGAGCGAATGAGAAACCGGACTTACTTAAGGGTCACTTGGCCGCAGGTGTCGTTCCAAGTTGCGGATGCTTTAAACCAGCCCTTTCCTGACGGGCAGTTTGATCTGGTCTGGTCCATGGAAAGCGGCGAGCACATGCCTAATAAAGCAAAGGTGAGTATATGTGCATGCAGAATGACAAGGCATTGTTTGATTCATGTTGTTGTTTGTTGCTTTGCTTGATTTGTAAATTTATGATGTTTGAAATGGTAGTTTGTGAGTGAGCTTGTTCGAGTGGCTGCCCTGGGGCAACCATAATTATAGTCACTTGGTGTCATAGAGATTTGGGTTCGGACGAGAAGTCCTTGAAGCCAGATGAGAAAGCTCTGTTGGACAAAATCTGCAAAGCTTACTATCTACCTGACTGGTGTTCTGCTGCTGACTATGTGAACTTACTCGAATCTCTCAACCTTCAGGTAACGAAATACATTCCAACAGAAGAACACTTTTCTTAAACTTCAGAATTCGATGTTTTATCATTGTTTGGATGAACAGGACATAAAATCAGCTGACTGGTCGCCAAATGTAGCTCCATTCTGGCCAGCAGTTATCCGTACTGCATTGACATGGAAAGGCGTGACTTCGCTCTTGCGAAGCGGTAAGTTCTAAAACAGAACTTAGAATTGAGATTTTTAAGTTCAGTTTAACTTGAGCTATATGAATTGCACAGGATGGAAGAGCATAAAAGGTGCATTGGCCATGCCACTGATGATAGAAGGGTTCAAGAAGGATGTGATCAAGTTTGCGGTCATTACGTGTAAAAAGCCGGAATAAAGGATGAAAACAATGCGTAGTCTCAACTGAAGACAAACAGCTTTCATGTGGGGCATCTGGATTTAATGGTGTATGATTGAGCAGAAATGGTCCTTTCTATAAATATACTCTATTTACACCATTTCAAAGACTTGCATGAATGGAATTTAATGCCTACCAAATGTAATATGAGTGGTGCTACCTGCACCAAAATATCCCCAGATTTGGAATAAGATAAAATGTGACAGTTTGGGTATTTTATAATTTGGACGAAATGACCCAAAAAATGTGGGGCATCTAAATTTTGAAGCAGAAATTTATAAGTATTTTTGTCTATTTAATCCTCAGTGCATTGAACAAATTCCATGTAATAATTATCTGTTAAACAATATGTTTGAAGTGGAAATGCTATTTGTGATTCAGCAGAAATCACAATGACAAGTTCTAACAATAGCAGCGCAAGGGTGATAATCAAACTGAAAGAGTAGACAATAGAGTGACAGAAATGCATACTGCTGTATGAACAAGTCCAAAACTAATTTCCCCAACATGTCAGTACTTGTTGCATTACATTTGCCCAAACTGAGCTAATTTAAAAGTAACACTTCTAATCTCAGAATTCTAAATAACCTGATTCGGAAAGCAAAGGTCAACTTCAACAAGACTGAATTTAAGCAAACCAATTTTTGAAAGCTTGCTCATCTAGCGTTTAAATCAAACTCTGCAGCTTCCTTCCATTCATCATCTTGATCTCCTGCATCACCGTGTTCGTTCTCCTCATCGTTCAAGAAATCTTCAGCGGGTTCATCATCTCTATGAGATTATGCCCCCATCCATTCATCATACCATCAGGGTTCCCTCCGTGTTCTTGGTCACCCATGGAAACATCATTGCTGTGGGACCCAAGTGCATTGGCTCGTATTGCTCCACGAGCCAGCATTTCAGCATGTGACTGAGGCTGAACTTGAGATGCTTGTGCCATGGCAGCCATTCTCATCCTAGCTTCCAGACCAGCTTTCTCTCTCGTTTCTAATTCAGCTTTTAACTCCATCATTGCGCGCTTTCTCTTCTTGAAGAAGGGCCTGCTCAATCATCAGCCTTTCCTCCGCTCGAAACTCCCCCATGCCACGTTTACGAGATATCAGGTTATAGGCATACACTTGTTTTTCAAAAGTGCCAGTGAACTCAGCAACCTTGGCAGCTATGTTGTTATCCCACTGCTGTGAGCGCGACATCATCTGCCCTGTTGTATCAGAGTCTAGAATTCTATCATCCTCCTCGGCCTCATAGTCAGCCACTACATGGTATGGAAGCAGTCTGCAAATCATAAAGGCAGAATGAATCACAAAGCCGAGCAACAAATACTATGCTAATAAAGAGCTTAAACAATCAGTCCAGAAAAAACAAAAATGGCCTGGCAAAACTTAAATTACATAGCTAGTAAGTCCCCTCTATAATACAAACTTTATGGTTATGCTCTAGACGAAACGAAACTATACTAAATCTTTATAACGGCAACATCATTGTATTCTACAAGTTTAAAGCTCTCCACAATTTATGAAACTACGTTTCCACTTTCAGGACCACACCTGATCCAATTACAACCCAAATAGTATGCTGATGATACATCATCAGAAACTACACAATTACAGAATAGAATACACTACAGTAAAAAGAAGAATAAGCATCAGGGATGTAATCAAGTATCAGCAACCATCTTATGAATGAAAAATTCTCAAGTCCTCAACTCTTTGGTAATCAAGAAGGATCAGAGATGAATAGGATTTAAGAAAGCTCTGCCATAACGACATTAACTATTGAGGTAAAAGAAATGATACCAACTCGAACTCTACAGTCTACCCTCCCTCCTAATAACTGAAAGAAAAAACTGAATGGGTAAGTTAATCTTCACACATGAACATGAACTGCCATATTACGAACACAAAGAAACAAAACTTTCAAACTTAAGATGAAGTGTCAACAATTATTAAAATCAAATTCCCATATATAACAGTTAATTCTTCTCATAACAACCAATGCAACTTGCAATTAAGGTGATTAAGGTGATTAAAAAATTTAAGTAAAGCAACCTAATGATAACAAAGAAAAATCTGAAGTAAAAATAGTGATAAAAAACTCACCTTTCACAAGCATCCTCAATAGAAGTAAAAGCTCGATTATAATCCGGATGACAAACCTTCCACGCGTCCTGATAAGCCAATTGCAGCTCAGTCTGATTCGCAGGTGGCCGCACCATCCTCTGCTGTTGCTGCTGCTGCTGCTGTGAATTACCTCCATGATTCTGTTGCTGATTTTGATTCAGCGATTCCACACCCGAATTAGGGCTAGGGTTAGGGTTAGGGCTTGAATTGGATTGTTGATGAAAATTAGGGTTTAACATTGGGCTATGAATTCCAGGAGTCCGTAAATGGGCATCTATGTTAGACGGAAAGCGCGACATCGCTTGTTGTTTCTGGTGCTGTAATTGCTGTAACATAAGCATCTGCTGCTGCTGTTGTTGTTGTTGTTGCTGTTGCTGTTGTTGTTGTTGATGGTGTTGAAGCATCATCTGCTGCTGCTGGCGCTGAGCCAAGGCCTGAGCTTCGTCCATCGCTACGCCGATCTGTGAGTCGTGATCGTCTTCGGTGCTCTGGTGTTTCGACGCTTTCAGTCGAAATCACTTCGAGACTCATCAACTGCGAGTTTCAGGATTTTGTAAGAGAAATGGGGTCAAACAGTAATTTCAGAAACATTTGTGCTCTATTGTAAATATAACTAAATTGGAGGGCGTCTATTGTAAACGGTTTAGAAGAACATATACATTTTAATAAGCCGGAATATGGTATAAGCGCAATCCAACGGTTGAAATTTGTAAATTCAATTATCAATCATTTATATTTTTTTTTCAAATTTAATCGTTCAATTAATTAAAAACCAACTTGAAATCTTATGTTAAAAAAATTTAAATGTCTCAAAAACACAACTCTATATGAATATCATCTCAAGTTCAGAGCTGTTCAAGGATGAACTACAGTGCATGAAAACAGGCTTGAATTTTGATGATATTAGTAAGTTACAGACTTGGTGTGTACACATCTGACCAATAGAATTTCTACTGATTCAAAAAACTGATAATCTAGAATGACTTTGTTCTACTTTTGGGTTTAGGAGGATTAGCAATCCACGGCGCCCACGCTAGCGGAAGTAATGTGCATGCTGCTTGAACCAGAAGGGCTAGAGGAAACCGTGAAAAATCATTTTCTGAAATCCCAACATATGATGCTAGTGCAACACCAAGATACCCGCTGACAATAAATGCTAATGCAATAGACGAGGCTACGAATGCCATTAAGGATCCCTCGCAACCCGCTGGACAGAGTTGAGCCATTAGGATGTTAAAAGGCAGTATTTTGAAGAAGTATAGAACTTCTAGAAGTCCGGATGAAATAACTACATAGACAGAATCTGGTAGTCCCATTGCTCGGTAAAAGCCTCTCACGAATAAGACGTCAGATAACATGAATACTGCCATTGTGACTTGAATTGCGGAGATGATATGTCTTGGAGTCATTGTCTTTAAATGGCGATTATAAATTATACTCCAAGCCAGTGACGCTACTTGGCCAAATACTTTAGAGATTCCGAGTACTGTTGAATTTATATGTAAATACTGAGTTTGGTAGAAGAACATAGTGCCTGTCAGGGCAGGAATGACCGCATACGAAGCTGCAAACCATGCAATTGAATAACCAATTCTAGGTTTCCGCAAAGTAGCACCGAGTTCCACCAATTGTTTCTTTATACCCACATTCGAAGAACTCTTCGGTAGGTTGAGAGAACTTTCACGAACCGCGATGGTTATAAAAAACTGGAGGCTGAGAAGAAGACCAAACACAAGAAACATACTTTGAGATGCATATCTACTAATAGCTACTCCTCCGAGTAAGTTCCCAAGAATTCCACCGAGAGAGGAAGCCATCCAAACAAATGACTGTATATCGCTAGAGGATGATTGTTGTGAGACGCCTCGTGAGTTACTTGCAGGCTGTTTTCCTGACTCAGCCACAATGGCATCATGCGCAACTTCAACTATAGAAGCACCAAGATTACTGAGTAGAAGATACACTGACATAGTGAAAATCGAGATTTTTGATGTGGGGAGAATTGCTATAGCTATCCACGATACCGCTTGTAACAAAGCTGCATGATATAAACAAAATACATCACTTCCCATGATAATACACAACACACCACACAAAATCTGCCTTAACACTAGGCTCTTCGACACTGAATTACTCTATACCCCAAATTAAACGATTTTTCTCCGCCAATAAGTTGTAATGCAAAAATACCCGACGGCACTGATACTGAAAAAGGGAAAACACCCATACGGATACTGTTTTCAATCTCATCCGCAATAAGAAAACACTAATACAAACACGCTTGTTGCTACTCACTCCAACAGACCACCAAATACCATGCTCAGATTCTATCAAGATACATTTCCCATTGAACAACACTGACAAAAACGCTTGCTTTCCATCACTCTAATTCTTAAATTCCAACACTCATCACACTCAGCAGTCTAGTGGCCAATTCAGTACAAAATTTCCAGTAAAAAATAAATAACCCAAATTGGGGGTTTATCAATCAATGAAATAAAAGTACATTTTAAAAAAGAAAGAAGTGATGAAATTAACTAAAGAGCAAAGCAATACCTCCAATAGCAATATAAGGGACACGATGTTGCCCTTTAATATAAACAGCGTCAGATACGACACCGTAAAGTGGCTTTCCGACCATTGGAAGATTAGCAGAATTTTGCAAAAGCTGAAGAGTGGATGGATCAACCATAATCCCATCTTTAAGAAAAAAGTTGACAGCCATCCATGGGAAACATCTGAACCCCTGAATCCAGAATCCAAACCCTAGAAGCTTCCTCGCTGGACTGTTACTGTTCGAATCTTTCCTGTCCGACCCCATTGTTGAAAATTGGTTAATGGGTATAGCGGGATCCGTCGAGTTTGGTGAAAATGAGGTTGACCTGAGGAATTGAGAGAGAGGTTGGACGAGGATGGAAAGTTTTATATTACCAGATTTCGAAGTGATCGCTGTAGAGCGAAACGCCAGCGTTTTAGAAGAACGCCGACATGGGGAGTTGTGTACTGTACTTTGTTTCGGAAAACAAAATTTACTACTAGTTTGATAAGGTATTCTTTATTATATTAACGGACACGTGTGCTAAATGATGTCATAAGCATAGTTTTCACGGCGTCTTGACGAATCACGGCGCTAATCTACCGCCAAGCCGTCTAGTCGATATGGCGACAGTCTAGACGATACATGACTTTACAGCGTAATATGTATTTAATATGTAAAAAAATATTTATTTAGCTTGAAATAATATTGATATATTGTAAAAATAAATTAATTAGTGATTTCTGGGTATATTTTATTACAATTTTTCGTAATTTAGGATGTATTTTTAAAATTAATTTACATATCCGCGGACCCTAAAGAATTTATTCCGCGGACCCTTAAGAATTAAGTCCGCGGATCTTCCTGGCGAGCTCGACGACGGAACATATTTGCGCCGGAACGACTTGTCGTCGCCCAGTCGTCGCCGACTGGGCGACGACGTGAATACTATGGTCATAAGTAATACGTGTGATTTTGACATGTTCGTCTTGTTTCGAGTGTGGATTAATTTAACAACGGAGTCGTTTTATACTTTTATTGTATTGCCTGATGGTGACGGTTTGACAGAGTACCTTAATTAAAGACTGTATTGACCTTGAAACCTATTGGATTTGTCAGTTGTAAACAGCGCAGGAGTTGGAACTTGGAATACCATGTCGACTGTGAAGACATAACTTATCTACAAGTCTACAACTTTCCATTTGATGCCAATACATGTCGGCACTCCGCCACCATAAGTTCTACGTCCCACTTTAAAGTCGCATATGTAGTCTTCTTTCTTTCAGCACACTAAGCCGGATTTGGCTTAATAACAGTTTGTTTAGCTATCGCTCTTGTTCTGTGTCCTTTCACTGCATTGCTGATGTACCAATGATGCTTCAACTATCCTGAGCATCATTTTGGTCCAGACACCAACTCTTTCAATGGTCTGAAAGGTGAATTATATCCATTTGCGGCTGCGTCCCTCCATAGAGCAAGTCCTGATGAGACACACGTAGATTATGGGACACTAAGATATTTACAAGGGTAATATGATCGTAAATTGTGGCTGTAAAAATGGATAAAGAAATTGAGATTTTAGTGAAAAAAATCGTAGGCGTACCAATCCAAGCAACTAAACCTGCTGTCGCTGCTAGGAAAAATGTTTGGCTGATTGTACTGCAACTGAAACAAAAAAGACCGGAAGTTCCACACAATGATCAATTTCTGAACGTTTGGGATTAGCTATTAGGCTGTGACTTTTGAGAGTGACTTACATATACATGCACAAGAGATTCCCCCACCCGTAGAAAAGAGTTGCCCACACAGACCCGGTGAACCTGAGACAAGTATCAATGCAGATATCTCCATCACTAATGGTGCAGAAAGCAGTAAAAAGGGTAAGGCACCCCCTAAGACAACTTTTATGTAAAAATTATTCTAAGGGAGAAACTTTACCACATGAGGTCTCGAATAAATAGCGCACGTGGTAGCATGAGCCCATTTCCAGTCATTGCAAGCAACATTGACAATGCTGATAATCCTTTGATGTTACTTGGATTTAAGAAGTTTGTCCACTAGAAAGGGAATCATCATTGACTACAAATCACAGTCGTTTGTGTTTAAAGCATAACAGGATAATTATTAGATAATTAATTACCATTTGTGAAACTGGCATCCACATAAAGAGAAGTGTGGCAGTCCACCCAGATATTCCACCGTAAAACTTCATCCCGGCTTCAGATAGCTTACCTAACCGTGCCTGCAAAGAAAACTCCCAATGTGAGCTGTAAACAAAGATGTAAACATTACATGTGTCATTCAAGACATTAAAACGGCGAAATATAAAACATTCGATATACCATGACAACCGTTGCTACAGCGGCTAATAGACATATGGCTCCTGGAAGAATGCTGTTGGGAACATATGGAACGAAGGTAGACCACATAACCTAACAAGGCAGGGATGAAGAAATTACAAAGCTAAGAATAGGAGAAACACAATCTCACCGTGAGATAAACAAGAAATAATCAAGATTCACAAATCACCTGAGGAAGCACGGAGAGTCCCCCAATCGTGATAAAATCTTCCCACAAACCCCAAATGCTGGCATTAAGTAATCCAAAATAATTCAAAAAATTAAGGACAAGCCCAGATCCAATCACGGCTGAGATCACAACAAAGTACGACAACGGCATAGCTTCTGCCATAGCCAACTGAGACAACACAATGTATGTAGAAATTACTCCCAGTGTCTGTACCACCACAGCTTCGGCCTCTTTCTTTTTAGCAAAATAAGATAGCAAAGACAGATTTCCTAGTAACCCTGTAAGCATTCCCTGACAACATGAAAAAACACTACCACACATTAAACCCCTTATCAATTCACACCACCAAGCATCCATCAAAAGATGCTTACCAGCCACGGAACGGCGAGAAGCGCAACTTTATTTCCCGCCATGAGATTTCGTGCATTGAGAATGATCTGAGGCAACTGCAGAAGTAAAAACGGGAGATTTGCAGCTCCTGAGAACTTCGCTGTCAATGAGTCCCATTGCTCTAGGCTCTCATTTTTCGCCTTCACTGGTTCCTTGTTAATAAAACAGCTTAATTGAATCAGAAAATAAAATTCCCAATTTATAAAGATCCTAAATTCTGGAACTTATTAAACCCTAATCGAACTTCACTCAATCGGTACGGTTAACAATCAATTCAATACGAAATCAAGCAAACCTGATGATCAGTTGGAAAAGAAGAATCGGAATCCTCCGCACGCAACGGAATAAAACGATATCGTATCGACGAACTCGAACATCCCAAATCGCCCAAAATCAACCGCCGAAAATTAGGGTTTTTCAACTTCAAGCACAATGCCGTCACCGGTAAGGAATTCGATGTTGTGACTGCCGATATCCGCGTCGTCGGCTGAGGTCTTAGAAATGATGACAGCGACGACGACGACATTGTCGGAGGTTTCCGAATCGGTGGGAGAAAATCGCTAGTGGGGAGGAGATCAAGGAGAAGTGGCAGTGACGAGTTTGAGCAGTGAGATTGGGTCGGTTTCCTTTTAACTAATTAAATGTTGACACGTGGGATTTGTGACGGTGCGATGGCGCCTTGGGATTGATCCGTAGATGGGTTTTACGTCAAATTGTAATATATTGTCAATTGTAATTTGAGTACTGGGCCAAATTCACGAGTACACGCAAACATAATTTAATGGTTGATGTTCATTAAAAATTGAAAATAAAAATCAATTCAAATTCAATCGTTTCATATTTTTTACAAATTTAACCGCTACTTTTAATAAAATCTAAATATAGTTTCAATCGTTGAATTAGTCAATCAACGGTCAAATTTGTCCTTATACCTCACATAAATAAAATGTACTTCTAAAATCTAACCCTAAATCAAATAACATAATTACCCTTCAAATTCGCAAAAAGACATTGAGATCATCAATCATGTGCCATCAACAACAACATTTTCCAGCCACAAATGAAGTGACGTAGTTTTGAGTTATTGAACATCAAAACTACGTCGTTTTGAAAAGGATTCATAAAATTTAACTAAGAATTCAGAAAAAATGTATCATTTTAAATTATTATAAATAGAAACTAGGATGTTTTACTATTAAAATTTGAATTCTCTGATTTTGAATGTACGTTATACAAGATCCGAGCCCAAAAAAATTAGGATTTAAAAATAACAAAATGCTCCTAGACTCTGTGAACATTGGTTGGTGAATGCAATGGCATTTTCACCAGTTATATGCACTGATAATCAGATGCATACACATTTTCTCTGCATTATTTTATAGGGGATATCTCATAAATTTGAGATTCAAACATTACAAAGGAATCTAAGGGCCAGGGTTCGAACCTTGACCTCACCACTTTTTCTCAGATTTTTTCTGGGGTTTCATTCCTTCCGTCTGCGCGCGTGGAGACTGTTTATTCTTCCCGCCTGTGCGTGGAAGCTGTTGATTTTGATGCTCTATGGATGCTCATTTCTTCCCCCGTAAGAGGAGACCTTTGGATGTCATTGCTTGGATATTGATGGATGATTGAAGTTCATTGGTGGTAGTGCCTAGATGACTTGTGCGTTCAAAGTATTAGTTGTACTAGATGAATATGTAATATCTTATACTCAATTGTAAACCCACCTATAAAAAAACATAACCTACTAAATATTTCCACACATCCGTAAATACCATAAAACCATCCGACCCCAAAATATAGAGAGACCAATATGGACATATGGTGTCTATTTTTAGGAAATCGACCATTATGTTTTTCTTCTTTTATGGTTGGTCCTACCAACAACCCATAATTATGCAAAATAGTATGTACACAAACAACATTTTAAAAAACATGACACAAAAGGAATTACAAAATTGTGAAGATTATTTTCTTTAAATATATTCTCAATTTCAAACCATAACTCATCTATAAATACTACACTAATATAACCTTTGACAATCAAGACAACCAAATAGTACCTGACTTGAATTGAAGTGTGTCCCTCTTGCACATTTTCAAACTTTAACATGTCCCAATCAGCTTCAACCTTCAAGGTTGTTCGCAAGGCGCCGGAGCTTATTCCTCCGGCCAAGCCAACTCCTCGTGAGCTTAAACTCCTATCGGACATCGATGACCAAGCGGGTCTTCGGTTCCATATCCCTGTGATAAGTTTTTACAAAAAATCAGAACTAGCACAAGGGAAGGATCCTGTCAAGGTGATCAGAGAAGCACTTTCGCAAGCATTGGTTTATTATTACCCGTTTGCGGGGAGGGTGAGGGAGTTGGGAGAGAATCGAAAGCTGGCTGTGGATTGTACCGGAGAGGGTGTAATGTTTATAGAGGCTGATGCTAATGTTAATGTGGATGACTTTGGAGATGTGATTCAACCTCCATTTTCTGCTTTGGATGAGTTGCTTTTCGATGTGCCCGGATCAAGTGAGATCATTGGCGGTCCTTTGCTATTGATTCAAGTTACAAGACTCGCTTGCGGAGGATTCGTTATTGCAATAAGATTGAATCATACAATTTGTGATGCAACAGGTCTTATTCAATTTTTGACAGCAGTGAGTGAAATGGCACGCGGGCAGCGAGATTTATCCGTACAGCCCGTGTGGCGGCGAGAACTTCTCACCGCAAGGGATCCGCCGAAAGTTACATATGTTCACCACGAGTATGATCATGTCCCGGGTGAATTATTTCCATTTGAGGACATGGTTCATCGCTCGTTCTTCTTTGATTCGACGGAGGTTAATATCCTCCGTCGATTAGTCCCTCCCTATCTTAAACCCTACTCGACTTTCGAGCTCTTAGCAGCAGTTTTTTGGCGCGCAAGAACAATTGCCCTCAAATTTAATCCACAATACGAAATTCGTTTGTTAATGGCTGTCAACGGTCGTAGCAAATTCAATCCACCACTCCCGGAAGGATATTACGGAAATGTGATCGCATTTGCCACTCCATTTACAACTGCAGGTAAGCTAAGCGCGAATCCTATTGGCTTCGCGCTTGAGCTTATAAAAAAAGCAAAGGAAGACGTGACAGAAGAGTACATGAAATCCATGATGGATTTCTTAGTACTAAATAATCGTCCGGACATCGCGATCGTACGTTCGTTCTTGATCTCTGATGTAAGACGGACAGGATTCGAAAACATAGACTACGGATGGGGTAAGGCTGTTTATGGTGGCAATGCGAAAAGTGGAGTTGGGACAACTCCCGGTGTGGCAAGCTTTTTCTTACAATCCAAAAACAAAAGAGGTGAGAGTGGGATTAGTATTCCGGTTTGCCTTCCCGCCGAGGCCATGAAACTATTCATCGAAGAACTTGACCGTTTATTCGAAACTGGCCGTCTAGCCGGCGAGAAACAAGATACCAAAACTACAGTCATCAATTCTTCACTGTGAAGTCTTGAAGTTGGTGTTTTAATTGGACTTAGATTTGGTGCAGGCAGCTTTTGTCCTAAACATTTCGGTGCCCTCGGAGAAAAAAAATTTTGGAAATTTTTTGTTAATTTTTTTTATCAGTATTATCAAAAAAATAATGGCATGCCTCAAAAATATAGACAAAAAGGCATAAATTATATTGGGGAAAAGTTCAAGACGTTTATATTTTTGAGAGACGATTAGACATAATCTCAACAGTTGATTATTAATAATCCAACAGGTAAGATTTAAATTCAAAATAATCTTCAAATCAAACCGTCCTTATTTTTTACAAATTCAATCGTCCAATTCAACTAAATCAATCTAATTTCACTTGTCAGATAAATCAAATCAACAGTTAAGATTTAGTCTTTGTATCTCACAAAAACATAATATTCCTCCTGATCTTAACCCCATTAACTATAATCACAAGTATAAATAAAATAATACAGATTTTTATTGATAGATAATTTTAAAAAAAAATTATTACTACTTCATCGCTCAAGGAATGGACAAACCCCATACTCAAGGCGGATATGCACTCAGGAGGGCATGAACCACCGACCTCTGAGACCAGAGACCGAGTGGCTGACCGCTAGGCCGCTACTCCTTGTGCGATAGATAATTAAACAGATACTTGAAAATATACAGAGATAATGGCTGATTGAATCGCAGTCAATTTCCTCATAAAACTATTTGACGAACTCATAATATGATTAGATGTATATGTATCAAATGAACTTTCACAAAATTGTATCGCTCGTTCGTTTAATGGAATCACAATCCGTAGACGTTGAGCAGCAATTCTCAGTCCATACCTCATGACAACATTTGCTGACTTGGTATTCTCATACATGAACTCATATCCTGCTCGACACGCATATAATCTTTGTGTCGTACTGAATGATTTTATTTTAGGAATTTTATGCATTATTGTACTTAAGAATATTTGTATACGCGCGACTGAAAGATCTATTATTGCATCGGTAAGATCATGTATATTTGTTGCGGCTAAACAACGAGAATTAGCTTTTAGGATATCCTCACATTCGACCATAAAAGATGTATGTTCACAAACTTGACTGATCAAAGGTTTTTCAGAATAATATATTTCGCAATTGATATAAACATAAAATAAGAAAATAAGAAACATGTTTGATAGGCGTGGATGTTTGATCAGCAACATCACTAGTCTTTCACTCTCTTTGTTTTGTTTGTGTTAAAAGTTCGCAATTATGTATATAAATATTAAAAAATTATTCATGGATCTTTGTAACATGTTAGATTTTCACACGTGTTATACAAAATAAATTGTTTTGATAGCATAAATTGTTTTGATTATATCAAATTCAGAGTTCGATGTAATTAGGAGTGCATAAAATTCAGAGTTAAATATAAGACGTTTGCAAATCACGAGTAAAATTACCAAATTACCCTTATTAATTTCGGACTGAATATCTAGAATAAATGGTGATTATATTTTGATATCTACAAGCAGTAAGCACCGATGACCGATGATTCACAAAATTTCTAATATATAATTTCCGAAAAGATTTTTTTACAGCTCCGGAAAAACACAACAAATGTAAACTCCAGCGCCATTCAGTCTCCACCAATCTATCTATCACCCCTTCAACCAAACATCTCATTCAAACTTCAGCTCAGCCTCTTCCAATGCCCTCTTCCTCTCTTGTCCAATCTTCAATGGAATGATACACCAAAAATGCAATGGCAAACAATGCATCACTCATCTGTCTCGAATACGACACGGCCAACTCTGGTGGCCTATGGTTCAGAGACAACCCTTTACACTTCGCTACACCCCTTTTGCTCCTTCAAGTCACGGTTATTTCCATTGCTTCGCACCTCATTAACTTCTGTCTCAAGCCTCTAAGACAATCCGTAATCGTAGCGCAAATCTTGGTATGTTTGAAAAACTTTCATATTCCATGGTTACTGCAAAATGTTTATGTGACTTGGTGATCTGATGGTTGCAGGGAGGACTTGTCTTAGGTCCTTCATTACTCGGTCAGATAAGTGTCGTGGCGGAGCATCTGTTTCCCGATCGGGGTAATATGATACTTGAAACCTTGGCAACTTTTGGGATAATGTTTGTGTTCTTCCTCATTGGAGTGAAATCAGATGTGATCATGATGCTCAGACCGGACAAGAAGGCCATGACAATAGGCTTTTCTGTCTTCTTTTTCACCATATCGATCCCAACAATAGTAGCAATTGTTATCATCAAAACGATCCACTTAGATAGAGCCCTAGCGACATCTCTTCCTTTAGCAACAATTTCCCAATCCATTACAACCGTACCGGTCATCGCGTGCTTACTAATGGAGCTCAAAATCATTAATACCGAGTTGGGTCGTTTAGCATTGGCTTCCACCATATTTTGTGACATCCTCGGTGTCTCTGTCATTTCCATCATATTTTCTGCATCTGAAAACAAAGGAGGAAATACAACAAATATATTTCATCCATTGCCTCTGCCGTGGCATTGATCTTATTCGCCTCGTATCTCTTCCGCCCTGTCGTTCTATGGATTGCAAACCGAACTCCCCCAGGAAAGCCTGTCCAAGGTGGATACATATGTCTCATTATGCTAGCTGTTCTGGCCTCTGGTCTCATAAGTGAGCTCATAGGGCAACATTACGTCTTCGGACCAATGATCTTCGGCCTAGCAGTACCTGATGGTCCTCCATTAGGATCTACACTCGTTTCAAAACTCGACACACTTATATCTGAATTTCTGTACCCCGTTTTCCTCGGATGTAGCGGGCTTAAGACCAACATCTTGAGTATCCGACTCAAGTCTTTCTTGATAGTTTTTTTGCTACTCTCATTTGAATGCGTGGTGAAGACGGGAGCCGTCGTCTTCCCCGCTCTATACTTCAATATGTCCCGGAAAGAGGCCATTGTTCTCGGACTTGTGATGAATGCTAAAGGCATCAGCGAGCTTGCTCTCTATAACATCTGGAGAGACATCAAGGTAACAACATCAGTTTTCAAAACATTTATAATGAACAAGATTTTTCATAGTTGGTTGAAAATGACTGTTAAATATGACAGTTACTAGGGGAAGAGGAATTCAGCTTACTAGTGATCTCAGTGATGGCCACAACATCAGTAGTTCCGCCTCTGATCCGAATCTTCTACGACCCAACGGAAGCTTATATGGCGATGGAGCGAAACTCGCTCCAGCACACAAAGCGAGACGCAGAGATTCGGATCATGGTCTGCATCCACAACCAAGACAATGTCCCAACCATCATAAACCTTTTAGAAGTTTCCAACCCAAAGCCGGAAAACCCCATCATCGTCATAGCAATGCAGCTTGTAGAGCTAATGGGTCGAGCATTGCCGATCCTAGTGGCTCATGGCGAGCAACCGAACCGGACACTTGAGCCTAATTTATCAAACTCGAATCATATTACTAATGCCCTCCGGAACTATGAGCTGCATCACCAAGACTGCACGAGGATCAAATTCTTTACGACGGTCTCGAACTTTGAGACAATGCACGATGATATCGTACAAATTGCAGTGGAGCGGAAAGTCACGATCGTGATCATGCCGTTCCATAAGCAATGGGGTATAGATGGATCAGTAGAATCCATCAACAGGACAATGCAGAACTTGAATCTCAACGTTCTCGACAAAGCACCATGCTCAGTTGCTATACTTATCGATCGTGGTATACTTAACGGGTCTTTGTCCATTATTAACACCCGGTCGGACTACCATATTGCCACCCTCTTCTTCGGAGGGGACGATGACATGGAGTCATTGACTTACGGAGCTCGGATGGCGCGTCACGAGAAAGTGACCTTCACCCTCTTCAGGTTCATCCTCCCCGGAACAGATAGCTCCAAAAATATCCGGGCTGAGTCAAACTACATCAACTCAGTTCGACGAGAGAACTCGAGCAACACAAGGTTCACATACGTGGAACGAGAGATCAGAGACGGAGTAGGCTTAGCAGGTGCAGTTAAACAAATCCTCACAGACAATAAATACGACTTAATACTGGTGGGTAAACATCATTCAGAGTCGCCAATAATGTCATCCCTGGAGGATTGGATTGAGTATCCGGAACTGGGCGTCATCGGAGACATGCTGACGTCACAAGACTTGGGAAGCACAGCTTCAGTTTTAGTAGTGCAACAGCATAGAGTGATTCTTGATTCAGTTAGTACTAACTGGAGACGGGTCGAGGAGCAGCAGGTTCTTCCAGAAACACCGCCCCGTGGCAGCCGGGAGTCATCTAGGAGCCAAGAACATGTTGTGTCCATGTTCAGTAGTAATGTAGCAGATAGAAGATAACAATGTTAGTTATGTTCTTCTAGTTGTCAGCCTTTCCTAGTATATATTGTGTAATTTTTTGATAGCATATATTGTGTAATTAGAATCAAGATTTCTACAACCATGCCAAATAAAATGATCATCTAACAATACATATCATATTAAATACATCTGAACTCTTTGTCAAAACTATGTAATTTTGCAAGGATCCGAATTTATGTTAAATTGTAAAACAAGGTAGTTCTATTCCTATCATTTTCTGTTTTCAGGTTTAATAATGTTGAATCTGAATGAGGACAACAATACTTAAAAAGAGATGTATAAACCTTTTGAAACGAAATTACAATATATACTGTGAATCGGAAGCCAATTGTATTGCGAAAGTTTACCTAATAAATGGGGGAGCAATGGCGGAAAGCAATGGAGATATACAGCAGGGGAGTTTGGTTGAAAAAGGGAGGAATACTGGTGCTAGTTGATGGAAGGGAGCATAGGGTTCATGCCAAGACCTGATCCACCAAAGCTACCAGGGTCTGCATGCTTCACACGGCCAAAATGGCGAATGTGGCGTAAAAGCCTGGCTAGGAAGGTATTGTGGCATATGGTAGAGCTGTCGCATATGATAGCAACGTGTTTACGTGCTCTGGTTATAGCAACATTTATCCGTCTGCTATCACCTAGAAACCCAACAGCTCCTAAGGTGTTGATCGAACCTGATGAAATGAAACAAAATTTTTGATCAATCTCAGGTATGCTTTACTAGTTACAACTAAATATAATGAATTTATTCAGTATATGTTTATCAAATTTTGTGTAAAGAAAGTCCAGAGCAGCCCGTACCATAGAGATAATTACTGCATCTGCTTCTCGGCCTTGAAAGCTGTCAATGGTTGCTACTTCGACACCATCAGCCTCTGGGTACTCATCAAGTCTATTCCTTAAGAGTTGGACTTGAGCAACATAAGGGGATTGTACCACGATGGTACTAGGTCGTACACCTGAAATGAATATCCAATGCGATATTTATGCAAGAACTGGGATGCTTCAAACTCGAAATACATTCAGCTTATTTATAACAGGTGCTAATCAGTAGCCTAGAAATTATCAGATGATTACCGGAGTAAAGCAAGGAAAAGACATGCTGAACTGCGATGTCCGCCTCCCCTTCGTTGTAAAAGGATCCAGTGCCAGCAGGATCTAAATATTCCTCACAACCAACAGATAAACTTCCGTAAGGCATTCTTGTATCGAGAAGCAAGAGCGGGCACTGTGTGATCCATGTAGGCTGCAATAACACGTCTTTATACAATCAGAGACTAATAGATAAAAGCCTGGATAGTCATTCAATAAGCGAAGTAGGAATTTATGGAGATGAACTCTCTTCCTCTTATCTATCTTTTAATCTTGCTACTTTCGATGAACGAAAGTTCTTACCTTGACAAAGGGAGTGTCAACAAGGAGGTGTGAGGCAACAGAGGGTGAAGAAGTCAACAATCCACCGTACATCTCCTTGGAGGCCCAACCTGCTATTGCATCATTCATTCGATATTGCGTTATAAGCTTAGTGGCATGAATACCGTCGTGCAAAGCAGAAGCTCTTTCCATGAGGGATATCCCTAGACCACCTTCCAGAGCCTTTCTTGATAATACAACTGGAGCAAGCTGGCATTGGTCTCCAGCGAGAATACAGCGTCTCCCTTGCAAAATTGGTATCCAACAAGAAGGTTCGATCGCTTGTCCAGCCTCATCAATCACAACCAAGTCAAATGGGTTCAACCTCCGGATCAAAGGATCAGCAGCACCCGTGTTGGTCGCCAAAACAACTTGAGCATTAGACAAGACCTCCTTGATAATCTCCTTCTCTTTTTTCTTCAAACTCTTTCCGAGCTGTTTCAGGAGTTGCCGAATGCCAGCTGCGAGAGAATCATCCCTTAAACAATCCCTCAAGTCCTTTCTTAGGTTCGACTTCTTCCTCTCGAATTCCGTGACATAATCCGCCAACTTATATTTCACTATTTCAGCCAATGACTTTGAAGCTACAACACTTGATATACGTGCAGGATTGCCAACTCGAACAATGTTCAATCCAACATTGGAGAGTTTCTCAACCATGTTGTCCACAGCTGCATTTGTAGGTGCAGTGACCAGGACTCTTTCACCTTGTTGAACTGCGAGTACAATAAGCTCTTTGAGTAAGCCCGTCTTTCCTGTGCCTGGAGGGCCTTGGACCACCATCAAGGGCCGCTTCTTGTTCAATCCCAATGCTATTGCTTTCTTCTGTGAATCATCAAACATTTGATTGTTAGATAAATCTTCATTTTGCACTTCCGTCCAATCTGCTAATTCACTCTCCTGCAACCACTCAACGTCTTCCTTGTCCCCAAATAGTGTGGCTACCACCGCAATTGACGGGTTTTTCTTCAGAAGTCCATGCTTCTGGAGAAGCATCAATGCTTCACAATTTCGCTGCAAAAGGGACAGAAAGTTTAACAACATTGTAATTCGACTAGAGACAATAAAACTGCCTCAACTAAAAAAAATTAGTAACCAGAACAGATGGTCACAGCTCACAAACCTCAAATGTGAGGGAATCAGCCAATCCCTGGATTCTGTCAATCCTTACGCTCTTGCCAAAAAGTTTAGAAAAAGTGGGATCACCGTGGCGAGATTCCAAAGCTACAATGATACTGCATCCATCTTCACCAAGGTTATTGACAAATCCCTGCATGCAAGATGTTGCTCCAGCTCCTCGACTATCACAAATTCTTACACATACCATGTCTCCGGGAGATAGGTTAGTTGGTGGCAATCGATGATTTCCTTCAACCTTGAAAGTCACCAAATGCATTCCGCCTAAACCTGTGGATCAAATTGTTCACTGTGAATAGATAGCATTTATGGTAAAAATAATTAGATATCAGTGAAATATATACATATATATGACTTGTGCATCAAGAAGAACATACCTGTCGAGGAGCTGATGGCATTAAGATTGCATATCGTGTCGCATAACTCTTGTTGAGCCTGGCCATGGCTTACAATAAACTCAGTTGGTTTGGATGAATCCAAATTGTCATCTGGGGTTGGGACAGCATTCAGTTCTTCCTGAGTGTATTCGAGCTCAGAATCCCTTTCAATCCGCAACAGCTCAGACATGTGCTGAGTGAAATCATCGATCCTGCTTTGTATAGTCTTTGCACTTCCAAGATCCATCCCTAACACACCAAAGGCAATCTTTGGGGGAATTTTTCGTGCGATGGCCTTATGCTGAGCTGCATAAGAAAAAAAGAAACAAAAACTTAGCTGAAAATTTGAAACTCAAAACGAAAAATCCATAGGAAAAGAGGCATTTGCATGATTATAAGCAAGGGAATACCCGAATTTGCAAGAACTTTGAGGAGCTTCCACGACTCAGTCTCGCTCCAATTTTCAATCATTGACTTATTTTGGAGGTCCACGAGAACTTCTTTAAGCTCACGCTGAAAGTGATCGAATAGGTGGGGTAATGGGTGCAGGTTTTCAAGCAGACTACTTCATGACCAGGTGGCATTGGAACGGCAATAAGGTAAGGCTGTGCCTTAATTACAAAAGGTAATCCAGGTTCCATTTTTTGTTGCAGCTCGGAAAACTCACCTTGAATCTCACTCATTGCCAAGTCAGAGGCCATGGCTCTCATCCCTTGTCCCACCCATCTCACCACGTTCTTCCCAAGATCCTTCCTTCCTAAAGGATCACCATTTTGATGCAAAGAGCCTATATCCACCGGATTCTTTTTTGCAAAACTCTTAACAGGCTCAGACACTAACTTCTTCTGATCAACGGAGGCAGCCTCATCCAACTCCCGTGAAGCCGAAGTCGTAACAGAAGGGATGTCACTAGGACCAGTTACTGGACTAACAATTTTAACAACCTTCTTCTTATCAATGTTCTTCCCACTGTTTCTCCTCCTCGGATTCTTCACCTTCACACCACTATCAGCACCCCCGCTCACAGCGCAACACAAAAACTTAAGCCCGGAAGGCGAGCAAGACACCCCCAATCCATGATTCTCCCTCGACACACAATTCAACCCAAACCACGAAACATTCACATTTACACTTCTACTAAAACCAATCCCAGCAGACACAGTCGAATTCATACACACTCTAGAAACAACTTCCATACCAATCCAAAACCCCACTTCACAAACACCTCAAAACTCCCAAACAAATCCAAATCCAACAGACCCAATTCCTCTCAGGAAATAATAATCCTAAAAATCAAATCTTTACAACTCCAAACCCTAAGAAATGTACAGGGGTGTTTAGACTTGGATACAAACTGTCCTTACACAATCTGCATTAAATACACTCAAGATCAGATATTTGTGCATAAAAGGTGTTCTGAATAAGAACCAATAGAATATAACTGCGATGAATGAATATAAAGGAAGAAATTGGTAAGATGAGAAAGTCGTTATCGGGTACCTGAGGGGGGATTCTGTGGAAGAGCTGTGATTGGAGAAATGATGATTGTAAAATTAGAGAAGATGATGATTTGGTAGGGCGGCAGCCACATGTTGGAATCTCTACGTGGGCTTGTGTTAATTGCAATTTTAGGGTTGTGTTTTGTAGTTGACTCAACACCGTTACGTCTTTGTTGAGTTGGGGTCGGAGTGAGTGTGAGTGGCGGTTGTTTGAAGGCTTGAATGGTGTCGTGGCTGCATCCATCTCCATTGCATTTTCAGAAGATTCTCACCCTGCATTTTCTTGTTTTTCTAATAGACAAATTATTAGTCAAGAATACACGTCGATTTTAATATAAATCATATGGTCCTCGGTGATAAAGTTCAAAAGAAACAAAAATGTTTAATATCAATAATTTGATTAGATTAATCAGTAATTGAAATTAAAGTTGATTTTTATATAATGATCGATTAAGTTTGCAAAAAACCCTAGCAGTTGAGATTGATGGTTATATTTTTAAATCAAATTTATTTGTTGGATTGTTAGAATTCAACGATCGAGATCGTGTTTCACGGTCTCCAATTTATTTTCCCGTAGTCCTAGAACCATACTCGGTTCTATAGTATATTTAAATCTATCATATATATAAAACACAAAGGGATGAATTATCAGTTATTTTTTAAGCCACAATTCATCTCCTCAATATACCCTAATTTTTTAATTAATGAAATAAAAATATTTTATTTAGTCTTTGTGAACCAATAAACTAGTAATTGTGTGAAATGGTAAGACAATATTAAAGACAATATTCTCATCCGTCCCATATTTTGCGCAAACATATCCCCTATTTTAATTAAAAATAAATTAATCTAAATCGTTAGATTATCAAAATTAAAAATCATGTGAGACATGATATATATGTAAGACCAGAGAATAAAATCCGAGTCATTGATTTTAATAAATCAACGGTTGAGATTAAAGTTGAGTTTTAATTAAATTAGGCAGTTGGATTTGCGAAAAATATGGGAGCAGTTGGATTTGACGGTTATTTTACTTTAAATCTCAATCGTTAGAATATAATTAATGAACGATCGAGATTATGTCCTACTGCCTTACGAAAAGTTAATCGTCCTCCTAGAACTTTACCATATCTTACCATATTACACAACTTCTTAGTGTTATATGTACCTAGCCCTAATTTTTAATATTGAAAATATGTTTTTTTGATGAAATTATGTTTTTATGAATTTTGATAATAAAGTATTTTTTTCATATTCGATGGTTCAAGCTTTCATGCGTGTATTTCTAACTTGAGTTTGCGGTTTGTCCAGTTTACTATTAATGTGGAAAAATTTAATCTTTAGAATGAAAGGACTGAGTTGAATGATATGCCTTCCTCATATGTCAACTGTAGGACAAATAAAACCGCAAAATCTAACTAAAGGGTTAGGTTTTAGAAGACATTGCATTTATGTGAGTCATAAGGATAAAATCTGAATCGTTGATTTGATTAATCTAACGGTTGAGATTGAAATTAGTTTTTATTAAAGTTGGCGGTTGACTTTGCGAAAAATACGGAGCGGTTGGATTTGGAGGTTTTTTTACTTTTAATTCAACATCCGTTGGATTATTATAAATCAACGATTGAGATAATGTCCTACGGTTTCACAATTATTTGTGTGTCCTCTTAGATCTTTTCCCTCTAACCAAAACAACTAAATTCTTGAGATTTCATTCTAAATAGTTATGTGGTGCATAAATTGTGCAGATTAAAATATTATGAGGTAGAAAGAGTTGCTCTGACGCATCATTTCTCACAATTTGTCTGAAGTGCTCCTCCTTATGGATTGTTGCCTACCTCCTGCCTTGTGCATGGAGGTTCTTCGCCCTCCTTTATCCATGCGTGAAGGCTCTTCGCCCTTCCTTCCTGTTGTTCCATTGGAGGCTTGTATTCCTCGTTGTCGCCCTTGGACGTCGAGTTGAATCGTGTCATTGATCATATGAGCGGAAGACAAATGCGTACTTGATGCTTGTCGATTACGGGTTGGACGTCCGTTGTTGTAACTAGAGCTTTAAATGATTAGAATAGATATAATATATTAGATCTATATGAATTGTACCCAATCCGCTATCGAAAAAATTTATGACTTTCATATTAGTAAGATAAATTATGCCTTTAAAAAGCTATTATCAATTCAATTTCTACGCACAAAGTGTAGCGGTCTTGCGGTCACTTATTGCATCACCGACCTCAGATGCGGTTCAAACCCTATGAATACATAATTTTTTTAAAAAAATTCAGCTCTTATTTTTCAAACGAGGATAAGATATTCTATACTTTAAATCTCATAGATTATTAATTATATGTAAAGTGAGCCACATCGGCCCAATAACGCTTGAAACAATTACCATGTCATTCAGCCCATCGCACTTTTAGGGCTCATCGCTGACGAACATCCTCGAAAAAAAAACAGAACAGCAAAAGCTATGAATTCTCAGACGTTCTACATTTTCATGGAATTCGATTCATCACCAAACCCTAAACACCTTTAACCCAAACACTAGACCACCACTACTCTCATTTCCGCTGCAAGCCCTAGAACTCCATCAATCCTCACCATGGTCGCCCGGAAGCGCAAACGCGGCCAAAAACCCAACATTAGCACCGACCAAACCTCAATAGAACAACCCACAGAACCCACCACAGCTGACCTCTCCACAGAACCTTCAGATCAGAAACAACCCACTTCTCAACCAGCTCGGCGTGGACGTGGGCGGCCGAGGAAGGACGAGCAGGAAGCTGGAAACAGCGTCAGCCAAGTGGCATCCCTGGAGAGGAGGAGTTTGAGGCATTTGGAATTAAATGGAGATGGGTTTGTGAATGGAGATGTGAGGCATTTGGTTCCTGCTGTATCGAAAGTGTTGTGAAGAAAGTTGTGCCTTCTATGGATGCTGTGGTGAAGGTTTTTTGCGTGCATACTGAGCCGAATTTCTCGTTGCCGTGGCAGAGGAAGAGGCAGTATAGTTCGAGTAGTAGCGGGTTTGTAATTGGAGGGAGGAGAGTTTTGACAAATGCTCATTCTGTTGAGCATCATACTCAGGTGAAGCTTAAGAAGCGAGGGTCTGATACTAAGTACTTGGCTACTGTGCTTGCTATTGGGACTGAATGTGACATTGGTGCGTGAAGTTTGAATCTTTAGGTCATTTTGAATTGTGCATGCAGGATGTGAATTGTGATCTGAGTTTAAATATTGGTATAGTCCAGAAATGTGATTTTGTTGTTTTTGGGTGCAGCTTTATTGACGGTAAGTGATGATGAGTTTTGGGAAGGGGTGGTGCCACTAGAGTTTGGCGACTTGCCGGCACTCCAAGATGCCGTTACTGTAGTGGGGTATCCGATTGGTGGTGATACGATTTCTGTGACAAGTGGTGTTGTGTCTCGTATTGAGGTGCTTTCATATGTTCATGGATCAACCGAGCTTCTAGGTTTGCAGGTAAATGCATTGTCGTCAGTTGAAGCTTTAGATCAGTTATTTAAGAATCACAATTTGCAAAGCTGAGATTTTTAAAGATTTCAATGCTTTGGTTTTCTTGTTAATTCTATTCTCACTGGCTCACTGCTGCAGATAGATGCAGCAATAAATTCGGGGAATTCCGGAGGGCCTGCGTTTAATAATCAAGGGAAATGTGTGGGTATTGCATTTCAGTCTCTTAAAAATGATGATGCAGAGAATATAGGTTACGTCATACCAACACCAGTTATTATTCACTTCATTAAAGATTTTGAGAAGAACGGGAAATACACAGGTTTGTATGAACTATGAAGTATTCATTTGCATTCAGCCATTTAAAAAAATAAAACACTCCCTGCTTCAGCCATTAAAACTCTCTTCAATGTTTTTTGGTACTGGTTATTGCATTTCCTATTCATGAGGTGTTAATTATATGCTTGGCTTATAGGATTTCCAATTCTTGGAGTTGAGTGGCAGAAAATGGAGAATCCAGACTTACGAACTTCAATGGGCATGGGCCCTAATATGAAGGGTGTTCGTATAAGAAGGATCGAGCCTACCGCTCCAGAATCTCATGTCCTTAAACCTTCAGATATTATTCTTAGCTTTGACGGTGTCAAGATTGCGAATGACGGAACTGGTAATTTTACTTTTTGTTGCCTGTATAAACTTTCTTTACCATAGCTAGGGATAGCTTATTGCTAGCAGTACATAGCTATTTTATATTTCAAGACTATCGTCTATCAGTTATTTATATTTTATGCGAATCGCGAGTTGATCTCATCTGCCTGCGGTTCCATGGTAATGTATGTATTGTTTATTGTCGCGGATTTATAGTTTGTACTGAGTTTCTAAAACAAATATATTCATATATGCTAATTTTTAAAATTACAGTGCCTTTCCGACATGGTGAAAGAATTGGTTTTAGTTATCTTGTTTCTCAAAAGTACACTGGAGATAGTGCTCAAGTCAAAGTTCTTCGTGATACAAAGACATTGGAGTTCAACATCAAACTTGACACGCATAAGCGTCTCGTCCCTGCTCATATCAAGGGAAACCCACCATCCTATTATATAATTGGTGGATTTGTCTTCACAGCAATCTCTGTTCCCTACCTACGTTCTGAGGTGTGTGTTTTTTATTTCCATTCTCTTATTAGTATCTTGTGTATATTGAAATTTTGTATTTATATTTTGTTTTGTCCAGTATGGAAAAGATTATGAATTTGACGCTCCAGTCAAGTTGTTGGATAAGCATCTTCACGCAATGGCAGAAACTCTTGACGAACAGCTTGTAGTTGTTTCGCAGGTTGGTATTCTTACAATTAGCACTACCAAATTTCTTCATTGGAATTTTTTCCAGCCTAATCATGATTATTGTTCAGGTGCTTGTAGCAGACATCAACATAGGATATGAAGAAATTGTTAACACTCAGGTATCCCGAGCCGCGCCACTAAAAATCTGTTAATTATGTTTCACTTACCAGAATCAGATGATAATCTAGTATGTCATGCAGGTTCTTGCTTTTAACGGAAAACCTGTGAAGAACCTGAAAACATTGGCAAACATGGTAGAGAGCTGCAAGGACAAGTTCCTAAAATTTGATCTCGAATATCAACAGGTTTTGCCCAAATACTCATTCCAGTATTTAACATTTTAAATGAAATTGTGGTTATATTTATAGCAACTCTAATTCCATCGTTTCATTCTCACAGATTGTGGTATTAGAGACCAAGACAGCGAAGGCAGCAACGGCAGACATTCTCGCGACTCACTGCATCCCTTCTGCCATGTCCGATGATCTCAAATCTTGAAACCAGACACGTCGTTTCCCTATCATTCGGATTTTTTTGAATGAAATGGACAGCTGCCTGAAGTCCACCTTATTTTTTCCTTCTCTGGGGAAGACTGTAGATCAAATTTGGTGTATGTGCAATTGCTACTCTACAAGCTACATATTTCCCAAGTTATATATTACGTATGAAATTAGTTCAAGGATATTTTTGTTTTTGGACTTAACTGTTGATTTTTATCAATTACGAAAAATTACAAATTTACAGGAATAAATATATCTACGACGAAAAATATATATACGAAAATAATTAACTGTCCGTATTTTTCACAAATTTAATCATCTCTTTTAATAAAATTCATTTTTAATCCTTTCAATTTGTCGTCTGAAAATTTATTTTTGGCTTGTAATAAAAGAATATATTTTTGGCTCTTACACAAAATTAGGGTTTCCTGTGATCATTAGACTAACTTGTACGGTACGGTCCATCATCTGATCTTGGAACCTACTTCGTTTTGCGGACAATTTGCGCCGTATTAAGTCCGAACTACGTCGTATTGAAAGGAAAGTTTCAACATCCGCAACGGTCATAATCAGACTACAAATCAAAAACCTGGCCCATATCCGAAGCCCACAAGTAGTCTAAAAGGTGATATCTGCAATTTTCTCTATATCACGCGCCAAGAGCGCGTGACGTACATCTTCATTCATATGCTCTTTTTGGAATCTTTCAAACCTGCAGCTCGAAAGTCTAAACAATAAGCTCACAAGCAAACTCCATTCACATACACCCTTTTCTCTCCTTTCCTGTTGATTTAAACCTAACCCAAGTACTCAACAACACCCTCAAAACTCAGAAGCTGTGAAAGTAGATTGAAATTTCAGTTCAGTTTGATTAAGTCTTGTTTTGGGAGACTGTGTGTTTTGGTGTGTTCCAGCTGCTGCAGCTTTAGGTTCTAGAAAGTAAGTTTTCAGTTGGGACAGCTTTGGTTTTGTTGGTACTTATCTCCTTTCGCAGAGTCTGATTCAAGTGTTGGATTTGGTTGTGGCTAGAGGAAGAAAGGTGGTACCTTTAGTCCATCTTGGTTCCCAAATCTGGGTTGAACTGAGGGATTTGTTGTTGATTTTGGAAGAGGGTTTTGGAATTTGGAGGTCTTGTATAATATTTGGGTGTTTTATGTTGTTGTTGCTGGAGCTTTCAACTCCATGTGGTGAATTTTTTTGATTTTTAAGATATTTGATGATGGAATGAAGTGGGTCTGAGATATGGAAGAAATCTACAGGACTGTTTTCCATGTTGAGCAGCTGGATGATTCTCTTGCATACTCACCTCCACCGCTATATGATGGATCTTTTCATAAGCTAACATCTCCAGCAGCAGCTTCATCTGGTAGTAGTAGAATTAGTCCTGCAGTTCTTTTCATTATTGTGATTTTAGCTGTGCTGTTCTTTGTTTCTGGAGTACTTCATTTGCTAGTTAGATATCTTATAAAACGTCATCCGTCGTCGTCTACTGGTCCGGAAAATGGCGACTCAAGATATCCAGAGATGTCTGAGTCTGATGCTCTTCAAAGGCAGCTACAACAGTTGTTTCATTTACATGACTCAGGGTTGGATCAGGCGTTTATTGACGCGTTACCGGTTTTTCATTACAAGGAGATTGTGGGGCTGAAGGAGCCGGTTGATTGTGCTGTTTGTTTATGTGAATTTACGGAGAAAGATAAGCTGAGGTTGCTTCCCGTGTGTAGTCATGCTTTTCATATAAGTTGTATTGACACTTGGTTGCTGTCGAATTCGTCTTGTCCGCTTTGTAGAGGGACACTTTTCGCTCCTGGATTTTCGATGGATAATCCCATGTTTGATTTTGATGATTTTGGAGATGATGATTTGTGTTCAGGAAATAGAGAAATTCGACTACCAATCAGTCGCAAGAATGTCGAGGTTAAGGAAATTGTATCCGACAAGGGAGTAAAAGTTTTCCCTGTTAGACTCGGTAAATTCAGAAAACTAACAGAAGGAGCTGAAGAGAAGGACGTAGGGGAGACAAGTAGCAGTAACTTAGATGCAAGGAGATGTTTCTCAATGGGATCTTATCAATACATAGTTGCTGACTCAACTCTTCGAGTTCCACTTTCTCACGATAAGGGTGCTGGTGAACCAAAGTTGGCTAAAAGAATTGAGCAAAATGGTAATCCATCAGTCGTTGGAGATTCAGAAGGTAAAAAGATCAGTAGCGGGGCTAAAGTGGACAGTTTTTCAATATCCAAAATTTGGATGTGGCCGAAGAAAGGAATCCCCACAAATACTTCAGATGTTGAAATGGGTAATTCATCATCATTGAATTCTGATTTTTCATGGGCGAGAAAAAGCACTCAAGGGCCATGAGAGGTACCCCATTATATTTGAATTACATCTTTTTTGGTATCACATCGAGAAATATACATCCATGAGTTGTTACTTCCGTAGTTGTCTAGCGAAAAATAGTGTTGTCATGTTTGAGTCGCAATATCAATAGGCAATATCAATCTTACGTTAGAATGTCATCTCTGATATTTGACTACTACAAGCAATGATTAAGTGATTCTGAGTCTTTATCATGTCGCTTTACACTTTGTTGATTATCGCAAGCTTTAGGGCTCATCGTTTATGCTTTCTCTTTATTTCTGTCTACTATAGTTACAGTGAGTTTCCTTTTGCTTTGGCCATCCTTGGATGCCATCTTTATCTCCTTTAGTCACTTTCACAAGGGTCTATTTTTGGGATCCCTAACGGGAATATGACAGACACTCAAACCTTTTGATCAATTTCACTTATGATCGTTTCTGTATTTTAATTTTCGTACAAAACTCTATTTGCATCATGATGTGTAGTTGCTGAACATTTTGTTGAATGTTGACAGACAATTAAGTTTCATCTTTAGTTGTCTTTGCTAGGCCAAGAAACCTGTAATGTATATAGTAAGTTGAGTACTAAATGTATGTTAGTTGGAGTGGAATATTAGGTTAGTCTTGAAGTTTGATGGTATGTCATTGTCAGTGAGCATGGAATCGAATCACATTGGATGAATATGTATTCTTATATGCGTACCAGTTGCTTTTCTTTATGATATTGTGGTGCTATCTGATTGCGTCTATATTATTCATTTCAGACTAGGTTTGTTTAAGGATGCTGCTTGGATTTTTAAACCTGTTGTCTTCGACATCTCAACTACTGACGCATATCAACATTCAACAACTGCTTAAAGAATTCAGGCTACATTCTAACTGAGAAATTGTTAAGAAGCGTCGTGAACAGACTTATCAAGAGCCTAGTGCAGATTAAAAACCCAAAGCTGCCTGAATTGAATGCTTCATTGATGGAGCCATGGAGGTGCATTTCAGTGGCTACATTTCTCATGAGTGAGCTGGCAAGTGGCAAGTCTATAAATGGTTATGTATCATTTTACCAACTGAGTCTTAAGTTAAATCTAGCGTTGACTAAATGGAACTGGAAGTTGCACGAGGAACATTTTAGCTGACAATATATGAATACTGACAATATATGAATAGGTAATAGTTAGATCATGGTTAAAGATTTAATATTTATTTAAGAGTAAAGATCAAGTTAAAAGTAATCTCCAGTTGTAAATGCAAACAGATCTAAACCATTCAAATTTAAAGTTGGACGGTCATAATTTTGAGGTCAAATTGCAAATAATTAAATGTTTAAATATTAAATATAATAAAAAGCATTAATAAGAGGGTAAATTAGTCATGGAAAATAAAAATCAATCGGTTCTTAAAATTCTGGGATATGTATATTTTAGTCTTTTTATATAAAGATATTTTAATATTTTTATATAAGTGTTATATAAGCACAAATCCTACTTTGTAATCTGACTTGCCAATTTGATTACTTTCTCCAAGCTTCAAGTAACTACTTTTCATCGGCTGCTATAGGTGGCGACTTTCTCTTTTAATCCTTAAAAGTTAAAAGTTCGGGACATGAGTCTTCAAGTGTGTTTTGTAAATTCGATGTCAAATTAAAAAACTAATAAAATTTCAATCGTTAAATTAATCAAATCAACAGTTAAAAATTAAGTACATATATGTTACAACCTTTAACATCACTCTAAATTTTATCCTAAATTACATTATTCTAATATTTGATGTGTGTATGGGCCCACTTGTTTGGACTTTGGAGTCACGATAGATAGTGGGTAGGGATGCACAAAACTCAGACCGGACCGGAAAACCGGACCGGACCGAAATTTCGGTTTTCGGTCCGGACTGAACCGATCGGTTCGGTCCTCGGTCCTAAAATTTTCAATTTTCGGTTTTCGGTCCGGTCCGGTTCGGTCCCAACAAATATTCGGTCCGGACCGAGGACCGAATTGTTTGAATGATGTTGGTAGTTGAAAATTTTCCAAATTTGCCCCCTTTTAAAGATTTTGTTCCCCATTTACCCCACTTCAAAGATTAATTCCTCATTTACCCCACTTCAAAAGATTAATTCCTCATTTACCCCACTTCAAAAGATTAATTCCTCATTTACCCCAATTCAAAAGATTAATTCCTCATTTACCCTTGAATACTAATTGAAAATTGAAAATAATAAAATTAAAATTTTGAATACTAAAATTTGAAAATTAAAATATTAAAATAATCAATTTATCATATTAATTTTGACACCCATAAAAAAATATTAATTTTGACTATTTTACCATTTCATTAAAAATTTCAAAAATAAATATATTTTTTATACTTTTAAATTAAAAACATAATGAATTATTTGAAAGAGTAAATAGTTTTATTTTATCAATGATATTCCTTCAAAGTTATAAATTTACAGTCTTGTTTATATAAAAAATAAATGTAAAATAATTTTAATAAATATCATTGATAAAATAAAACTATTTTTTCTTTCAAATAGTTCAGTATGTTTTTAATTTAAAAGCATAAAAATATATTTATTTTTGAAATTTTTAATGAAATGGTAAAATAGTCAAAATTAATATGATAAATTGATTATTTTAATATTTTAATTTTCAAATTTTAGTATTCAAGGTTAAATGAGGAATTGGGGTTAAATGAGAAATTAATCTTTTGAAGTGGGGTAAATGAGGAATTAATCTTTGAAGTGGGGTAAATGGGGAACAAAATCTTTGAAAGGGGGCAAATTTGGAAATTATTCTTGGTAGTTTGGGTCTTGTCCTCTCATACTCTCAGTCTCATAGTATTGAAACCGAATGATGTTGGTAGTTTGGGTTATTGTTGAAGTTTGATTAGAATTGGATATGTTTTTTGGCCATAAAAAATTGAATTTCAACAGGGATTTAATGGATGAATCGGTAAATTGAAAATGGATGTGACGTGTGAAGTTTGTCAAAATTTCAGCAGGGATTATTCGGTCTTAGACCGGACCGGACCGAATTTGGACCGGACCGAGTCGATTCGGTCCGGTTCGGTCTTCGGTCCTTTTTCTATAAATAATTCGGTCGGAAGGACCGGACCGGACCGAATATTTCGGTCCGGTTCAGTCCGGTCCAGACGGAATGTGCATCCCTAAGTGGGAGGACCGTTGCGAACAAGGTTCCTTTACACTCATGACTATTCAACACTAATTGTGCTTATAAACCAAGGGGTCCACCTTGACACGGTCCAACCAATCTTCATCTAGACTGTCCATCCAATTTCTGACAAACGAAGTTTCAAAGAAATTCACTTCTGATCTTTACCAGGTATCATCTACAAGGACTTCAGACCAGAACAAGAGACTGAAAAACTCTAACACTGAAGATGGATAGGAACAAAATTCTGATGAAACAAAAGCTTGGATTCTATGGATTGCTGCAGGAAGTTACTAACATCTTTTTTAAGAATCCCAAGTTCGCCATACTCACGTTCATGATCTCCTTGCCACTGTTTTGCTGCTTGCTCTTTCTTGAACTTTGGTTCCAAAAAGTACTAGTTGAGGCAACTGTGTTTCTGTTACAATCACACTCGCCAGATTTCAAGAACGGGCATTTCATTATAATCGACCAAATTCATCCAACAGAGAAACTGGTGCAATTCGTTAAAGACTTTGGTCACTCTTTTCTTCAACTTGGGCTCATGTATTTCCCACTCGTGCACTTACCGGATCTTGTTAATACAATCGGAGTTGTTACCGCAACGTCAGCTATATATTCAGGAGAAAAGATTGTGAACTTTAAGGAAACATTTTCCAAATCCTATGAAAATGGAACTTTCAAACGGACACTTATCACGTCATTCTACGTTCTCTTGCTGACATCTCTGGTATTCCTAGGATTACTTGCTATAGTAACAAATCATTATGTAATATTTATTACTGAGCCATTCACTTTGGATTGGTCATATTCGATATGCGGACTTCCGTTCGCGGTTCTGTTGTATAAGTATATGCAGTGGAGTAGTGTATGGAACTTGGGTATTGTGATGGCTATATTGGAAGAAGAGAAATATGGTTATGTTGCTTTAGGGGTATCCGCATACATTAGCAGAGGAAATCGGCGACATGGGGAAGTATTAACAGCTGTGTTCTTTGTTTGGAAAGTAAGCCTGAGACTAATGGCTGTCAGTTATGTTTGGTTTCATCAAGGAGATCAAGGCAGAATCATTCTCATCACTGCATTTCAAGTTCTCTTAGTTTGCGCATCGAATGCGATCAAATGGGTAATTTTTATGGTGTTTTTCTATGACTGTAAGTTGAGGTTTTTAGAGAAGAAAGTAGATGTGGAAGAAGGTAAGAAGTCTGATGCAAAAGAAGAAAATACAAGCGAATTTGTCGAAACTAGTACTACTAGTTGAGCAAGGCAAGAATAAGCCAGCAGTAGAACTGCCAAACCTGAGAGTGTTTGAATCTGAATTCCATGTTTTCATTTTCACAGTTGTGTTTTTATTGGTGACAAAAACTTATTGGTCATGTAACATTACATTGTACCACAGAAAAATATATGAGTTTGTTCATGTGTTTGATAGAAAGCCGACAAAATTCTTACATTAGATGTGACAATAAGAGTTCAAGAAGGACAATGTAGCTTTTGTTAAGACGATCAGATCAGACATAATTTCGACAATGCAATGGTTGAAATTTAATCTAACAATAATCATCAAATCCAGCCGCACATATTTTTTGCAAATTCAATCACCCAAATTAATTAAAAACTAACTTTAATCTCAATCATCAGATTAATTAAATCAACGTCGAAGATAGTGTACTTCAGTCTTACAAAAATATATTATCTCTATTAATCTTAACCTGTGCAAAACTTTATAATCATCAAACAAAAGACAGTGCAAAATGGTCATTTTACAAATAATTAACCACTTTAATAAAAATAAATACATCAATAATAAAAAGGTTTTTAGCGATAACCACCCGTCCAATACCAGTTTTTTGACAAAACCACCATCTCAAAAAAAAATTGACCTAACCACCCAGAACGAGGAGTTAATGGACCTAGAGGATGTATCTCAACTTTAAGTACAAAGGAGAGGAGTTAATGGTGTCTACTAGAGACGTGGCTACCCTGTTGGGAATTGACCATGAGGGTTAAGAGGTGTTTGTCAAAGGTGCCTGGCCGACTGAGGTCTCGGACCAGATGAAAGAAGAGATGCAGCTTCTTGTCTGCAACACATCAGACCAAGTGAACACAACCCTCACCATCACTCATATGGAGCCTATGAAGAAGGTACTTCACAAGTTGCTAGTCACTAACCTGATGCGCAGAGGTTCAAAACCCAGCCTTGCTAAGATTCAAGACATTCTGGTCATGGATAAGTTGATTAAGAAGGAGAAAGTCAACCTACCTTGTCTGATCATTCATCAATTGGAATACATCAGTGGTATGAACAATCTCGGGTATGCCAGAATTGTGAAGAAGATTCTGCAGTTTCTGATGGTTTATAAACCCTCTGAGGAAGTCACTATCACTAGAGCTTTGACCGACAACACCCTTCATCGCCTTGGTTTGGTGTTTGATGAGGATGAGGGATGGATTCGAGAGTAGAAGAAGAGAGCGGGAACTCCAGCTGCTGAGGTCGGGGATAATGGTGGAAAAGGGTTAGCAGAGGTTAATGAACGTCTGGCTAATATATGAGGGATGGGTTCATTAACCTCTGCTAACCCTTTTCCACCATTATCCCCGACCTCAGCAGCTGGAGTTCCCGCTCTCTTCTTCTACTCTCGAATCCATCCCTCATCCTCATCAAACACCAAACCAAGGCGATGAAGGGTGTTGTCGGTCAAAGCTCTAGTGATAGTGACTTCCTCAGAGGGTTTATAAACCATCAGAAACTGCAGAATCTTCTTCACAATTCTGGCATACCCGAGATTGTTCATACCACTGATGTATTCCAATTGATGAATGATCAGACAAGGTAGGTTGACTTTCTCCTTCTTAATCAACTTATCCATGATCAGAATGTCTTGAATCTAAGCAAGGCTGGGTTTTGAACCTCTGCGCATCAGGTTAGTGACTAGCAACTTATGAAGTACCTTCTTCATAGGCTCCATATGAGTGGTGGTGAGGGTTGTGTTCACTTGGTCTGATGTGTTGCAGACAAGAAGCTGCATCTCTTCTTTCATCTGGTCCGAGACCTCAGTCGGCCATGCACCTTTGACAAACACCTCATAACCCTCATGGTCAATTCCCAACAGGGTAGCCACGTCTCTACTAGACACCATTAACTCCTCTCCTTTGTACTTTCCCAGAACGAGGTGGCTGCTGTCTCCTAGAAGTGGCTGTGGTCTTCCGCTTACCAGTTGCGGACTTGCTCTTGGTTGTGCTCCCAAGAATAATCACCTCATCATCCTTAGATGAGGTTTCCACCACCTTTAGTCCTGAGGACAAGTCCTTAGCAATGCTCCTTGACCTTTTCATCTCGATCAATGTAGCTGCAACTGCAGGTGTTGATTTCTCAGGGCTTCCAACCCCATCATCCTCACGGACCTCATCGGTTTGGTCTATAGTGACAACGGCCTCAGGGTGAGACGACTCCTTCGTCTCTGTCCCTCTCGCAGGCTCAGCCACCTCCGGACCCTCTCCGATCGCATCGTCCTCAATAGATCCACCGACTTCAGAACCCACTCCGGTTCCTTCAACTTCACCAGATCTGACCACCGCGGAACCAACTCCGGTTCCCTCAACAACATCATCTACCTGCATGCCCCCTCCTGGGCCTCCACAACTTCCTCAACACATGCAACAGAAATTGAATCTACATTCTCAATAGGCTCGGTTCTTACCTTAGGAACATATATCTGAGAAACCTCAATTGATTCGACAACTTTCTGGGCTGAATCCTTTGATGCCATTGTTGCTCGAGTTCGAAGATTGCGGATCTAGGGATTTCTGGTAATTTGAGTTTAGAGAGATAATGATGCGTCTTTAATTCTGATGCTTTTATCTCTTTTCTTCTTTTAAAAGTCTGTTGAGATACGTGCCCCACAAAACCTTCCGACTTCCTCACAAATTTTAATTTCAAATTGCTATTCCGAAGCCCAATACCAGAAGCCCAATAAACCTTCCAACTTCCTCACAGATGTTCTGCCTCGTTTGGGTAGCTGAGGTTTTTGAACCTTGCTCTGAAAGGTTCGTCCTGGATACTTCTTTCACAAGTGCCCGCCCTGACCACAATGGAAGCAAATCTTCTGCTTCTTGTAGTCAACATCATTCATCTCAGCTATCTTCCTTTTCTGCTTATTGAAGTTGATGCTCCCGGAGCATTTGTCCTTCGCAGAGCGGTTCCAGATCTGAAATCCATTGCCATAAACCTTGGCATCATCATAAAGATCCACCTTCAGATGTGGGGTACTTCGAGGTTTACTTCCCTCCTGAGGTCGCTTCAAGATTGTTACCTCACCATAGCCTAACCCTCTCTTAGGCTTCTTTGAGCTCCGAGCAAGTACCTCTGACCTACTCACAGGTTTCTGAACCTTGTTCTCAGCTGGTTTCTGAACCTTCATCACAGCAACAGGTTTTGGTGCCTTTGCTGCAACAACTGGTTCCTGAATGCTGGCTAGCTCCTTCTTTAACTGACGAATCTGAATTGATTGTTGATGATTCTCCTCGAACATCTTACTCAACTGATCGTCTTTCTCATCAATGGTGTCTTGAAGTTCCTCATTCTTAGCAACTAATTTCCTGATAAGATCAAGCAAATCCAACCTAGATGTATCGTTAGTTGAAGAAGAACAATCTGAAGTATCAGGTACCTCAGTATTGGAAGACTCCCCTCCAGCCATCAAGCAGATTGTGTCTCTGTCCAGGTTCCCGAACCTCGACTGACTCTCCTGATCACTATCAGTTTCTGAACTTCCCCAGGCAAACATAGCCTTCTTATCCTTCGACTTATCCTCTGTTGGATTCTGTTCCTTCTCTTCTTTGGCTTTATCACGCTTCTTTTTATAACAATCTTTGGCAAAATGTCCCTTCTTTTTGCAGTAATAGCACTCAGTGTCCTTCCCTGCAGTTTTCTTGGACTTACGAGGTTCCTTTCCCTCGTTACTCTTTTCCTTAGCAAGCTCAAGAGCTTTGGTCAGCAGTGCCAAATCAACATTGTTGTTCTCCTCAGATTTCTTTTTACCCTTATCTGATGACTTCTTGTCCTTGGAGTTCTTTGGTTGTTCATCTTTGGTAGCCAGAGCCACCTGCCTAGAACCTTTCTGAGGTTCACGTTCCTTGTCCAGAAGCATGTTGCTGTCCAATTTAGAGACCAGATCCTCCAGTGTCAGCGCCTTAGTAGTAGCCATAGCTTGCAACGTCCTCACAATATCATTCCATTCCGAAGACAGACCTCGAAGAAACATGTGGTTTACCTCCCACTGTTCATACACCTTGTTGAGGTTCGCGAGGTTGGATATGCACCCCTGAAACCTCGAACGATATTCATGCACTGATCCGTTCTTATTTTGTCGGAGGTTGTTCAACTCCATCTGGGCAGAAAGAATCCTATTCTTCTTACGTCCTCAGATCCTTCATAGATCCTTTTGAGAGCGCGCCAGACTTCCCTCGGACACTTGAGGTGTATAACCTTCTTCATGTCCCTTGGTTCCAGTGCTGCGTGAAGAACCTTCATAGCACGGGCGTTCTTCTCCAAGCTTTTGTAGTCGTCCTTCGTGTACTGAGACCTCGCCTTTTCTTTAGTCCCATCAGTCTCGTCATACACAATGTGACGTCCTTGTTCAATGATTTGCCAGACCTCCCCGTCTGTAGCTAAAACATGAGACTCGAACTTCACGGACCAAGACTGGTACTCACCAGGCTTCAGCTTTGGAGGATTAGCTAGCGTTTCACCTGACATACCTGCAAACTAAATCACGTTCTAGAACCTATCGGCTCTGATACCAATTGTTAGGATCGTTGATTAGTATAAAGCTAGTCTAGAAACTATTAGGAATCTAAACTACGCTAGCAGGTACTTGAACTTTAACTACTCTAGCAGGTTCTTGAACCTCAGTAGTAATGCACAGCGGAAAACAAATTTTTCTAAATATCTTTTTATTGATATAAAGACTATACAAATACAATATTTGTACACAGTGTAGCAATAGAAAACTAACTGTCACTCACCCAAGTCACTTACTCCTACCGATCCCAGATCGATAATCGCGACTATAACGACGTGAAACTCAAAGCTTCCGACGTTCCCGATCACACAAGCCCAACAGTGTAGATCTCCTTTACGTGCTTACTCAAGCTCTGATTTTTGCTCTCTAGTTTGCACACCCGCAGCAATGACGAAGGTCTTCTATTTATGAAGGAAGCTCGTCTCGGCGGTTGCTCAAACGTCCCCAGACGTGTCCCATGTCTCTATGTCGGCAGCTCCATGACTCCATGTTAGTGGTTGGCTTTTGACTCGGTCTTTAGCGTTGTATGACGCACAACTCCACAAGGTTAGGTCGTCTTAGATTCCTCCACAAATCTCGCAATAACTCGATTCCACAATTTTCGCAACTGCCTTGAAGTTTATTATCACTTCGGTTCTGTCTAGGTTCATGTATCTCCGAGATGTTGTTTAGGTTCAAGAACCTGCGCACTCAATAACCAGCGTTAACCTGATGTTTGTCATCATCAATTAAGCTGAGGTACTTGTACCAACACATTTCAAGTCTTCTTACTTCGCGCAGCGAATGCGATCAAATGGGTAATTTTCATGGTGTTTTTCTATGATTGTAAGTTGAGATTGTTAGAGAAGAAAGTTGATGTGGAAGAAGGTAAGAAGACTGATGCGAAAGAAGAAAATGCAAACGAATATGTCGAAACAGGTACTAGTTAAGGGCTAAGCCAGCAGTAAAAATCACCGAACCAGAGGAAGTTTGAATCTGAATTTTGTGCCAAGTTAAAGTTGTGTAATTCAACGTCGAGTAAGGTTCTAGGAGGACACATAAATATATGTGAGACGGTGAGACATGATCTCAACCGTTGATTACTAATAATTCAACGGATGAGATTTGATTCAGAAAAGTAACCGTCACTCTCAACCGCTAGGGTTTTTTGCAAATCCAACCGCCCATTTTATAAAAATTAACTTTAATCTCAACCGTATATTAATCTAATCTAACGGTTGAGATTTCGTCATTCCATCTCACAAATACTTAATGTCATTCTAGAACTTAACCCATTCAACGTCTAATTGATAAATAAATCATTATTATTAGCTTGTGATCCTACGTTTGAACTAAAAACACCAAACAACCGAACATCTTAAACTACACAAAGAGTAGCGGTCTAGCAGTCAACCACTTAATCTCAACAATTTCCGACCTCAAAAGATAAATATAATTTCAAAAATAAACAAATTTTTATTTTTATTAATAAATATTAATAACCATCATTTTTAGTTATTTTTATATTTATAAATTCAACCTCATATTTTAATTAAAAATTAACATCCGAACTCTCGTAACTAATTGTTTGCAAGACTGCAGTTAAGATTAGTGGTACAGACCCAAATGCCGTCGTTTCATTCAAAATTACATTAGATGCCGTCGTTTTAGTCAATACTGCTAGATTTCCATTGCCATAAACAAAACTGAATTATGCAATTTAAATAAGAAGAAAACGACTGCGGAAATCGAAGATGGCGGCGAGACAAGAAGAGTCGTCGGAAGGTCCATCGGCGATCCTGGAGGTGTCGGAATCGGTGAGGAAACAGAGGGAAGTGGAAGCAGATGTATTTCACATCTACAGTATCTTTTACAACTCCTCTAGGGAGTATCAGAATAGAATGTACGTTTCTAGGGTTTCATTGTGTCCTATGTTTAATTAATTCAGTTCGATGAACGTCTTTCACATATATGATTTTATGAATTTCAGGATGGAGATTCAACGTGATAATCACATTGAGTATTTGACTAGAAGTCTTAGGCAGCTTCCAGCGTCTTTCTGCTGTTTGGATGCCAAGTATGTTGCTTTTCTGGAAAATATTTTAAATTTTTTGAATTAAAGTTTGTCTGTATGTAGTGAGGTGTTTTTTCGGTGGTTTAGTGTATTGCTTGTGAGATATATTGATGCCTGAATGTAGTTCGGGCTTTATATTCTTTTTGATTTTGTGTATGTGTGAGAACTGGATGTGTAATTTTATTTAATTGGTTTCTCTAGTCGTCCTTGGCTGTGTTATTGGAGTGTTCATGCCCTGGCTTTGTTGGGAGAGTCCATTGAGGATGATATGGAAAGAAATGCCATTGACTTCCTCAACCGATGCCAGGTTTGTAAAGACATCAGCTTAGTGTCTGGTCTCATTGAGTATTAGGAAATTATAATGTTGATTATTTTATATCGAGCAGTTTTATTTTCGAATAGAAATGAGATTTGCAATGCTGATCAATTTGATTACTCTATTTGATTCATGGTATTTAGGTTTATATTTGTGTTGTGTTTTGCTGATACTTGCAGGATCCTAACGGTGGGTATGGTGGAGGGCCTGGACAGGCAAGTGAATAATCTAATAGCAAAGTGATAATTACGTGTCTAATGGATATGCGTTATCATTTTCAGTACGTCTTAAGAATCGTTCAGTTTATAGTGAGTTTTCTTTCAGCTACCACACCTTGCCACAACTTATGCTGCTGTAAACTCCCTAATTACTATTGGAGGCGAAATTGCATTGTCTTCAATAAATAGGTAATTGATCATCACTCAGAGGTTTTTTTCTTGCCACTGTGTTGTGACCTGTCTTTTTTTCCATTGTTTTGAATGTGTAACAATCTTACAGAAAGGAATTGTACAAGTTTTTGAGGCGCATGAAGGTTGCTAGTGGAGGCTTCAGGTGAAAAAACTGTTAAAATGGTTTGACCTCACTGAATTATCCTGACATGTTTGCTTGAAATTCTCTAGTCCTAAAAATATGGTTGCCTAATTCAAGTTCCATTGTTTCCTATAGTATGCATGATGGAGGTGAAGTAGATGTAAGAGCATGCTACACTGCTATATCTGTAAGTTCCTTACTATAGTATTCATGTTCTCGCATTTCTAACCATGACTGTTCTCTTGCATTTTATAACAAACAAGTTCCTGCGACGTAGATTATCTTGTTTGGTGGTGCCTTCGTGAGTTCTTGTTGATGGATTTCTGAAATAAGCATCATGCTCTTTACTAGAAAATAAAATTAGTCATCCAGAAACAAATGCAACTATTACTTTTGAACAAATCTCCTCCTAGCATCCAATGTTGACAAACAACTAAAGTGTTGTTTCTCTAGGTACATTTGAGTATTTAGAGTTGATGTATTGTATGTGTAATTTTAAACAGTTTTTATTCCAAGCGTTATGTTTCACTGGTTTCATAAATATAACAGTTGAACAAATTCAATAGGCCTTAGTAGCTATGGTTATCTCTTTGACTCTTTCCAGTAAAGTTGTTTGTGCATTGTGCTTAACAAATAACAAGATACTGTAATTTGTATCACATGCAGTAGTGGCTTGGCTTATAACTACTGTAGTTCATTAAATTTACGCCTAAGTTGGCATTAAATGGGTATTGGTTTCATCCCAAGGATTTTCTTAATGTATCCAGGTTGCAAGTGTTCTAAACATTTTGGATGATGAACTGGTACAAAATGTGGGGAGTTTTATCCTAAGGTTAGTCTAAAGTTTAATTAGTTGCTTCACTTTCAATGAGCTTGAAATGAAATCTTCATTACATTGTGGACAGCTGTCAGACATATGAAGGTGGTATTGCCGGGGAACCTGGTGCTGAAGCTCATGGTGGGTATGTTGACATGAACTGCCTTCTGTTGGGAGAAAACTAATGTACTTGCGTTTTGAGCACTGCAGCATTAATGATTCCTGAAAAAAATTGAAATGGTTATCTGGTATCAATTTCCTTCTGATTCTGCCGTCTGCCATTCTTTTTTATACATATTCTTCTTCAGGTACTCATTCTGTGGCCTGGCTACTATGGTTATGATTGATGAGGTCCAGCGCCTAGATTTGCCAAGATTTATTGTAAGGCACTCTTCGTACAAAGATTGTATTTTGGGTGATTATTTACATGGCTTACATTGGCATGTGTGTATGAGTTTGCCTCAAAGCTGTAACCAGTTATAGACCTATCGCTAGGAAAGATGTTAAACTGGTAGTGGTGCTTCGTGTCTTTTACGTTTTATCTTCCCTACTCTTAGACCTGATGGCTTACATTATGAAATGTGTTTTTATGATGAGTTCTACATGTATTGACTTGGAAAGTTTCTCCATGATCAGGACTGGCTGGTGTTTCGCCAGGGCGTAGAGGGCGGGTTTCAGGGACGGACAAACAAATTGGTAGATGGATGTTACTCTTTCTGGCAGGTAATATTCAACTAGTACCTCCTCTTAGCATATGTGAAGCTTGAAGCTACTAAATAAGGCGATTATTGTTGTAGGGAGGTGTTTTTCCCTTGCTACAAAGACTTGGAGCTGTGGTGATTGAGCAACTTGGGCTTGCTACTGAAGAACACACCGACTTTAGCACAGGAAGTGCTGATTCAGATTCTCCCTATCTTTCAGAAGATGAACCTTGTCATGAAGGAACTTCACAAAGCAATGATGATCATCCCGGTGAAGGTACATAGAATTTATCATTAGCGCCTGGAATTCTCTACTACCTGTGGTAACTAACTAATTTTTCTTGGTTATGCCGACAGACTCGATGAATGATATCAGTAGAGATGGTCTCTCTAATATTAGTGTCAAATTCCTCGAGCGGGATTTGGATTTACCTTCTCTTCTACAAAGCATTCTATTGCAGGATTATATACTCTTATGTTGTCAGGTAATGTAAATCATGAATTGTTATTTCCATTCAATATATCAATTATTGGCTACAAAAAAGGGGGAAATTGCTCATGATAGTCTCCACACTCACAATAACAGTGAATCAACCAAAGTGCAGTGACGCCTTTGTTTACTTATAAAGAATGTGTAGACTTGGCAGCTTTGTTTACTTACAAAGAATGTATAGAGTTGACAGCTTTGTTTACTCAATGACATGGTGTGCTGATGCAGAATCCAGAAGGTGGCTTCAAAGACAAACCCCGAGTGCAGAGAGATTTGTATCACACATGTTATGTCCTAAGCGGGCTCTCAGCTTGTCAGCATATATTGTCGAAGAAACTGAACTCCCCTCCTCATCCCTCCACCATCCGAGGCCCCTACTCCAATCTTCTTGAACCATGTCATCCTCTTTACAATGTCATCCTCGAGAAGTACCGTGGTGCGCAAGACTTTTTCTCATCCTCATAAGTCATAACCCTAGCCCGCAAGATATCTCCAGTAATCAGGACTGCTTGTCCATCAAGTGGCTCAAAGAACACTTTTCAAATCTCTCCAAGACAATGAAGACACTGCTTCATTGATCTCAAACACAGCCAAGCTCACAACTTTCTAGCAATAACATATTCATATAACAAACATTAGAGAGTAATTTTGCTGTAACTACAAAAAATTATCTATTTTCTTTAAACTTTTTCCATTTTATAACTTTTTAAAAATATTTTAATCTCCTCAATTTTATTTTCCTATAAAAATAAAACGGTCAAAGGCATTAATATGAAGCAGGCAGCTGAGTCAATCATCTCCTTCCTTCTACACGATTATGGCTACGGTCGTTTCCACACTCTTCTCATCTACTCTCTCCGCCCTTTCGCGCTCCAATTTCATCATCCGCGATTCGCATAACCGCCGCGATATCAACAAGTCAACGCGGTCTCACATAGTCAACATCCTCAACGCCGCTAATAACTCAAACGTCTCCCTCTCCTCATCAGCCTTCGTTTTCTGCACATCAATCGCTCTCTCCTGCTCACTCTTCGTCGCTGACGTCAGAGATGCATCGGCCTTCGTCGTTACTACGCCTAGAAAGTTACAGGCGGACGAGCTCGCTACTGTTCGGTTGTTTCAGGCGAATACGCCATCTGTAGTTTACATCACTAATCTCGCTGTTAAGTACGTCTGTTCGTTGTTTGAATTTTGTATCTGGCGAATGATTTGGTTTTGGATTTTAGTTTTGAATTTTGTTGATTTAGGCAGGATGCGTTTACACTGGATGTGCTGGAGGTGCCGCAGGGATCCGGATCAGGTTTTGTTTGGGATAAAGCTGGTCATATTGTGACTAACTATCATGTCATTCGCGGTGCTTCTGATTTGAGGTTAGGCATTTTACATATTTTTAGGGTAAACTGATTTTGCTTGTTTGGGAGTTAGTTGATCTCCTTGAACTGATAATTATCACACAAGTTGATTAAATGAAGCCGGATCGATAATATGTTTGGAAAGTCTTGGATAATTGTGTCGCTCCGGAGGATTTTACTCACCTAGCAGTCTAGCTACCTGCTTGTTAAAATGTTATTCTAGATTTCTTATTGAGCAGGATGTTTCTAACTCTTTTCATGAGTGGTCTGTATTCTGAATATTTGAGCATACTTGGGGACTTCCATTTTCGTGTATACTGAGAGAATTGTTCTACATGCTCTCTGCAAACAATGTTTGTGATATTTCATAGTATACGTGTTGAAGGTGTTATTTTTATGCAGGGTTACTCTTTCTGATCAGTCAACATATGATGCTAAAGTTGTTGGCTTCGACCAGGACAAGGATGTTGCCGTGTTGCGAGTTGATGCACCGAAAGATAAACTGAGGCCTATTCCAGTTGGTGTCTCAGCAGATCTGCTTGTCGGACAGAAAGTATATGCTATCGGCAACCCTGTAAGTAAGATGTCTTTGCTAGATGTTTTTCAATGTTGTGACTTCTAGATTTGTGTATGCATTTAAACTAAAGTCCCGAGGGTTGTATTTAGTAACCTTATGGCCATTACCCTCGGCATCAACATTTCAAGATTGTATGTCATTATTTTGGTGAATACAACATTGTCGATGGAAATTAAGTTATAGAAACTGGTATTGAGATCTTAGTTATCATTTTGATGCAGTTTGGCTTGGACCACACACTTACAACGGGTGTCATAAGGTAGGCCGGCCCCTTTCCAACTTGTTGTCTACTCTCTACCATCTTGAAGTTGCACAATGCAGATGAATATCAGGCTAATCTCTCTAATATTTTATTTCTCTGATCACTAGTTTTGTAACAAGAAAGGTATACAAATGTTTTTTCTTCTGATTGTGTATGAAATTTTGCTAATAGCTTAACCATTTTAAGTCGTGGATGTTGTTGTTCGTTTTACTACATAGCTTTCTCTATATATAGTTTTGATGTTTATGCAGTGGGCTTGGTAGAGAAATCAGTTCTGCTGCTACTGGACGCCCTATTCAGGATGTAATTCAGACTGATGCTGCCATAAACCCTGGAAATAGTGGTGGACCTCTTCTTGACAGTTCTGGCAGCCTCATTGGAATAAACACAGCCATTTATTCTCCCTCTGGTGCATCTTCTGGAGTTGGGTTCTCTATTCCAGTTGACACTGTGGGTAGTGAAACGTATTGATATTAGGAGCATTATTTAACCCTGTATGATAGTACCACTGAATAATGTTTGATCTGTTTAAAATTTCTCGAAGCTTATTGATCATTTGCAAAAAATACAGGTAAGTGGCATTGTTGACCAGCTGGTGAAGTTTGGAAAAGTTACAAGACCTATTCTTGGAATTAAATTTGCTCCCGATCAGTCGGTTGAGCAACTGGGGGTTAGTGGGGTCCTTGTTCTGGATGCTCCACCAAATGGTCCTGCTGGAAAAGCTGTGAGCTCAGTCTTTCTTCGATGCCCTCACAATATAAATTTCTTGTGTCTTTGGTAATATGAAGGTGTGATAAAAGATGGCTGATGAATTTTCTTATGCTAGGGCCTGATCTCAACTAAGCGAGATGCCTATGGCAGGCTTGTTTTGGGTGATATCATAACATCTGTAAATGGAAAGAAGGTTTCAAACGGGAGTGATCTGTACAGAATTCTTGACCAATGTAAAGTTGGCGAAACGGTACGTCTTGAATATGCTTTCTCACCTATTTTGTGGCAGTCTCAGCTTTCAATTGTTTTTGGTTTTCCATTTGATTCCCTTGTGCTTTGTAGTGTTGTTTACATATGGAGTGTTTGTTTGCTAGGCTGCCATTCATGTTAAGCCAAGTTTTTCGCCATCATATATTATAGCAGTTTCTGCAGTATTCTGTTATAACCTTCCTTTTTGGTATACAATTGTGTTAGTGGATTAGGCTTCATTAGCTCAGTTCAGAGACATGATTATAGAATAACATGCTAACCTGTTCAATATAGGTAAATGTGGAAGTTTTGAGGGGTGATCGCAAGATAAAGATTCCAGTTGTCCTAGAACCAAAGCCAGATGAGACTTAAGAGCAACAACCACGCTGTTATTCCATTGAGCTTATATGTGCCCATAATTTTGCGTTCAGTAAGAGAGAAGTGATGTGCATATCCCAGAGTTTATGTATGCAATTGATGGTGCCATATTTTCATGTGATTATTAATAGGAGTATTCACATATATACTATCATCATGAATGGTATAACAGCTGTAAATATATATCTTTCGATCTTTTAACAAAGGCCGTATGATTTTGATCATATATTCCATGAACAAATAAAACCTGTCTTGTGAAATTGTCTGCAATAGATGATCAATGATGCTTTTAAGGCCACAAAGGATTGCAGCATTAGTGATCGTTGTGACCCCTGCCATTTTATTAACTGCATTATTTCATCTTGTTGCAATTTCATTGCAGGCCTGCATGACTGGCTACTATAACCCCGGATCTTCGATAATCTTCTGAACCAATCATGAAATGTAACACAGCTGAAATCTGAATTGCCTCACATTGGAGGCCATTAATTATGTTGCCTCATTATCTATGATGTTCACAACAACCAATCTTTTAAAAGAAGGGTCCATTAGTTACAGATGTCCCCTCTCTATTTACCAGCAATCAGAATTTGGAAGCTGTCCTTGGCAAGACAGTGTACAAGTCTGTCATTTTCAACTGTATGCCAGAGTTGCACGGTTCCCATTCAATTGAGTTGACAATGGAGAACAGCCTTACTCTAAGGCTACTGTTTTATTACTAAGGTGGCATGGCACCACCTCCCTCACATCTCCCAGCTCTTTAATTTCCAGATAAGGTAAGTAACTAATTACACTGCTGTACTTCATCCTTAAAATGCTACCTCCCCTAGTAGAGTGTTGCAGACATTCATAAAAGAAGACACTCTAAATTTCAACACCTCAATTAATATAAAACAGAAAGACATATGAATCTTAAATGTTTGCATCTCTACGTTGCCACAACAGGTTAGTTATTGTAGCTTTTACTTCTGTTGCATAGTCAATGTATACTTGATTATTTATGACTCCCAACTGCAACCATCGCTGCTAGCAGTACATGTTTCATGTATGTAATATCAAGGTTTGAAAATTAGGTAGACAGTAATGTTAGAAATAATGTCAGTAAAACAGGATCTGAAATATAAATAAATTACTGAGTAAATAAACAGTAAGGAAATTGAGCAGGAATACTAAACCAGATTCGTTGAAGCTTGCTTGGCAATTTCCTTAAAGCGTAATTGCCTCCCTATGTGCAGGGTGTGGTTTGACAACTTGCTTCCCAGGATACGACAACGGGACTTCTCACTGATTTGCACAGATCAGCAGAAGCGAGATGGAGCAGGCCTTCAACTATCACCGGAAACAATTTCTATGCTACTGACTCACAAGAGGAGGATTGTTTGTTGTGTATTTGATACTAAGAAAGGAGGTAGCTAGTCTCCTTTTATAGTGATCATAAGCCAATCGATTAGCTCAAAAGTCTCCACCCACTTCCCAATTATCTTTGTAATTTCCAAGATATTAATGGGATGGTGAAAACTAAGCATCACCCAAACCAAATGATAACAAATTTGTTATCTCCTAAAACAAAACTACGTAGTTTTGATTACTTAGGATAGTTGCATAGCCTATGATGTAAATCATGTCACACATGTACATAGTGACTTAGGAACATACAATTCTTGACATCCATTCTTCATGGACTCAAACATGTCATATTTTCTATGCAACTTTGCAAATCGATATCTCACAAGATACTCGATCAAATTTGGCGTTCGAATATTCAATCTTATTACACACCTTGCAAGGATTTCAATCAAGACTTGAACTATTCGATTCAATGTACACAAGACATCGAAATTGGCTTTTAAAATGAGTCAAACCCATTTTCTTCACACACTTAGAAATTTAAACAATTTCCAACAATCCCCCACATGAAGAAAATCAAAATTAAAACTAATCTAGACTCTACACAGTGGTGATAGTTTCTGCGGCCAACATCTGCATAGGATAGGTGTGGCAAAACCTTTGAACCTTCCCTTGAAAGATATGCATTCTTTACTGACTATTCAGTAGACGCGATGTCTTGAACTGTTCGTCTTATTGTGTAAACGAAGTACAAATCTTCCACAGATATCGTCCTGGCATACGTCCATTTCTCATGGGTGGGTTCGTTACGGCCCTGAAACCCCAGCCTGGTTCAGTGAGAGTTGCTAAAGAATTAAGCCCTCATAATTCTCCTTTGAAGCGGCCACACTTCTCTCTCACATAGGTGATTCTTGTTCTGGTAATCCCGCGTTACCCTTCTTGGAACATCTAATTCCTACTCCACAAAATCATTAAAAGCCTCAAGCTTATCCTCATACGGGAATCACTGATCTTTAAGGAATGGGTCTGGGGGTTTACCCCCACAGTGACCTCACTTCGTCTCAGCAAAGAGGTTGTCCCATTGAACCAAGTTCTTGGGATCTCCAGTCATCATGGTTGGGTTTTTCCTTTTACATTGACTTATTTCCTTAGGGCTTCAACCCCATTCCTTTAGCCGACTTCTCTACTAGGTCCCGATTCAACCCTTTGGTTAGCGGATCCGCAATATTCTCCTTGGACCTTACATAGTCAATACTTATGACTCCAGTAGAAAGTAGCTGTCTAATGGTATTATGTCTACGACGAATATGTCTAGACTTACCATTATACAGGACACTCTGTGCTCGTCCAATAGCAGACTGATTATCACAGTGTATGCAAATTGCTGGCACAGGCTTTGTCCACTCTGGAATATCCTCCACAAAATTTCTTAACCACTCAGCTTCTTCACCACATTTATCTAATGCGACAAACTCAGCTTCCATAGTTGATCTTGTGATCACAGTTTGTTTTGAGGATTTCCAAGATATAGCAGCACCTGCTAAGGTAAATACATAACCACTCGTGGCTTTCGAATCCTTTATATCAGAAATCCAGCTGGCATCACTGAAACCTTCAATGACTCCGGGATCTCGGGTATAGTGTAAACCATAGTCCCGAGTGAATCGTAGATACTTCAGTACTCTCACGATTGCTTCCCAGTGTTCTGATCCTGGATTATTTGTATACCTTGCAAGTGTGCTAATGGTATAAGCAATGTCTGGTCTTGTACAGTTCATTAAGTACATCAGACTGCCTATCACCCTTGCATATTCCAACTGATTAACACTTTCCTTTCTATTTTTGGACAAGTGTTTTGAGATATCAATTGGAGTTCTAGACACTCCGGAACTATCTTTTCCAAATTTATCTAGAATCTTATCAACGTAGTGCGATTGATTCAATTTGAGACCATTTGCTGTGCGTGTAATCTTGATTCCCAAAATCACATCAGCCAGTCCCAAATCTTTCATATCAAACTTAGAGTTTAATATTTCTTTTGTTGATTTGATCATGCCTTCATTGCTTCCCACAATTAGCATATCATCAACATACAAACACAAAATCACATATCCATGATTAGTGTTCTTAATGTAAACACATTTATCACACTCGTTGATTTTGAAACCATTTGACAGCATCACACTATCAAATTTTTCATGCCACTGTTTTGGCGCTTGTTTTAGACCATAGAGAGATTTAACAAGTTTACAAACTTTCCTCTCTTGTCCTGGCACTATACAACCCTCAGGTTGCTCCATATAGATTTCTTCCTCCAATTCTCCATTGAGAAAAGCAGTTTTCACATCCATCTGATGAATTTCCAAGTTGCGCAATGCAGCAATGGCAATTATCATTCTGATGGAAGTGATTCTAGTAACAGGAGAAAATGTATCAAAGTAGTCTAGACCTTCTTTCTGTCTATACCCTTTAACTACAAGTCTTGCCTTGTACTTATCTATTGTGCCATCCACCTTCATTTTCCTAGTAAATACCCACCTAGAACTAAGTGGTTTATTACCAGGAGGAAGATCAACTAACTCCCATGTATGATTCTGCATAATGGAGTCAATTTCACCCTTTATGGCTTCTTTCCAAAAAGGACTCTCAACAGAGTTCACAGCCTCCTGATATGTTCGAGGTTCTACCTCTAGCATATATGTCAAGAAATCAGGACCAAAAGACTTTTCGAGTCTAGCTCGTTTACTACGTCTTAGGTCTTCAGAATCGGTCTCATTTTCAGGTTCATCTTCCTGAATTTGAGATGATTCTCCAATTTCCTCCGGAGGTAATTCCTGGTTAGGAGGATCCAGATTAGTTACCATACCTTTGTACGGAAACTTCACGTTCAAGAACCATACATTCTTGATTCCAATATATCATTCTTATGATATTTTGGATTCTGTGATCTGTAAACCAGGAATCTATACGCATTACTGTTATGCGCATAATCAATGATTAATGGTTTTGGTCCTATTCTCATCCTTTTAGGACCTGGTGCCAAGACTTTAGCTAAGCACCCCCACACTCGCAAGTGTTTATAAGAAGGTTTTCTTCCTAAAAACATTTCATAAGGAGATTTATCCTTTCTTTTGCGAGGTATTCTATTTAAGAGATAATTTGCTGATAAGATGGCTTCCCCCCACATTGACTGGGGTAACCCTGAACTTAACAACATTGCATTCATCATCTCTTTTAGTGTTCTGTTCTTTCTCTCAGCAACACCATTAGACTGAGGTGAGTATGGTGGGGTTACTTCATGAATAATACCATGTTGTGCGCAGAATGCCCCAAATGGTTCCACATATTCACCACCCCGATCACTTCTCAATCTTTTAATTTTCTTGTCAAGTTGGGTTTCAACTTCCAGTTTAAAGGCAGTAAATTTTTCAACAGCTTCATCTTTGCTCTTAAGCAAATAAATGTAGCAATACTTTGTACTATCATCAATGAAAGTCACAAAATATTTATTACCACCTCTACTTGGCAAGAATTTTAAATCACACAGATCACTGTGTATTAATTCAAGGGGCTCGTATCTCTTTCAACTCTGTGAAAAGATGTCCTCGTTAACTTAGCTTCAACACATGTTTGACATTTGTGTTCTAAGTTTATTTGACATTTGGGTATACATTCCAAATTCATTAATTTTCTGATGGACTCATTATTTACATGTCCTAATCGTTCATGCCATAAATTAGAGGACTCAATCAAGTAAGCAGAAGAATCAGTTTTATTCATAACTTTTGACTTAGCATCAGTTACATCAGACTTGATATCTATAGCATTCAGCTTCCACAAGCCCTGCTTTACATAGCCCCTACCAACATACATGTCATTCTTGACAAGTACAACTTTCTGAGACTGGAATGTCATCTTGAATCCATGGCTATCCAGCACTGTCCCAGAAATCAGATTCTTCTTCACATCCGGCACGAACAGGACATCATTCAGCTTCAGCTTCTTGCCTGTGGTGAACTTCAGGACCACTGTCCCCTTTCCCTTTCACCTCTGAAGTGGCTGAGTTGCCCATATACACCTTTTCTCCAGTTCCAGTCTTGTTCAGAGTGGAGAAGGCACTCTCAGTTGAGCATATGTGGCGGGTAGCTCCAGTATCCAACCACCAATCTCTGTCATTCGAGTCCACCAGATTCAACTCAGAGATTACAGCCACCAGAAAGTCCTCATCGTCATCTGCCTCAGCAATGTTGACCTCTTTCTTTTCTTTTTCTCCTTAGGGCACTCATTAGCTTTGTGTCCAGTCTGACCACAATTGAAGCATTTCCCCTGGAACTTGGGTTGCCCTTTCTTTTTGCAGGTACCACCCTTGGGAGCCAGCTTGTTTGAAGACTTCTTCTTCTTGGAGCTTGCATCATGCTCCACAACGTTGGCCCTCTCAGGTATCAACCTCAGCTTCCTATCAGAGCCTCGGTTCTCCTCCTCAATCCTGAGCTTCAGATATATCTCTTCCAGATTCATCTCCTTGCCCTTGTGCTTGAGGTAGTTCTTGAAGTCTCTCCAAGATGGAGGCAGCTTCTCAATCACAGCAGCCACCTGGAATGTCTCACTCAGAGTCATCCCCTCAGAAGCAATCTCATGAAATATGAGTTGCAGTTCCTGCATCTGACTCACCACAGTCCTGGAGTCGGTCATCTTGTATTCAAGAAACTTGCCTACAATGAACTTCTTGGAGCCTGCATCCTCCCTTCGGTACTTGTAGTCCAAGGACTCCCACAACTCCTTAGCTGTCTTAACAGACGTGTACACATTGTACAGACTGTCAGCTAGTCCATTCATGACATAGTTCCGACATAGATAGTCAGAATCATGCCACATCACACTCTGTATGTGATCATGGACATCTGAGTCTTCACTGAACAAAGGTGGATCCTCAGTCAGGTACTTTGACAGACCTAGAGTGGTCAGATAGAACTTCATCTTCTGCTGCCACCTCTTGAAATTCAGACCATTGAATTTCTCAGGCTTTTCAGCCGGCATCATTGCAGGGGGCACTCGTGCACTGGGACCA